>OMKR01105237.1:0-26340 GCA_900302355.1 Cyttopsis rosea | reverse complement strand
GCTTCTTCCAAAATGGCTGACGACGGCTAGCGAGTTAGCATTTAGCATGTTAGCATTTAGCATGTTAGCATTTAGCATGTTAGCCTCACCGACTACCGGCTAGAAAATGGCGTCTCCGCTTTACGCCGTTTGGAGGCTCGCAAACGGCCACGGCGCGGGGGTCACACTTCGGGCCTTTTCTTTGTTTTTACTCGTTATTTTTCGGGCACCGCGGCGCACTAACGTCGGTCCAAAAACGAAGACAATATGACGTTACTCCTCCTCCTCCCCTCCCTCCAGGCTGCGCCGGCATGCTCACCACGCCGCCGCGTCCTGTTTTACCGCAGCACGGTGAAGCCGAAGCTAACCCGAATTCTACCCAAATCACCCGACTGCTGTCCGGTTGTTTTTAATTTAACGAAACAACCCCGGATAAACTGAACTCCGTCGCTGACGTCGTGGTTGTCTGTTTCGGGCACGGCGTCCAAGCTAAACGGCTAGCAGCCGTAGCATCCTCGCAACATTGCACCGGCGGTACAGTGCATGACGTCAGTCGCTTTGCAATCTGTCATTAGCGTCGGGACCGACTGTGCGTCGCAGGCACCGACTTCGCCTTCTTATAGGAATCCGCGGTACTGGTGTAGTTAGTTAGTTAGTTAGTTGTTGTTGTTGTTGTTGTTTTTAACATGGCACGTGTCTTGGGATTTGTAAAGGGTTGTTGTTGTCATCACTGTTGTGGCTGTTTTGTGAGACTGGCCCTAAACATGCCGACGCTGCGACATCGCTACGATCAGCATTTTATTAACTAGTTGACTGGTAATAACCAAACGTGTGCATTTTTAATTGTAGTGTAAATAAACTGGTTTAACCCCTGTGTCCCCCCCCTCTCTTCTGTTCTCCAGCACCGTTTTCCCCACCCTCCCTGTTATTCTTATTCTTTTGGGGATTCCTTGTTGTCAAGCCGCCAAAGTGGAGAGTGTGATCGCAGAAGGGGGTGCTTCTCGTTTCAGGTAATCGGGGCAGATTTAGACAATGCAAGATGGCATTGTTTTTGTTTTGTTTTTGCTCTAGCATATGTCAGACAGGAGCTTACCGGTCCGTTCCCAGGATGTGCGGGGCTCAAAATGGCGTGAAGTCGGTCTCTTTGTGAAAGCAGGGCAAAGGGTCTCTCCCTTTGGGAGGGAGGGGTGTTCCCTGTGCAGAGGTAACGTGAGGACTGATAAAATGATAATTCAAATTAATAATGATAAATCAGGCTCATAACACCCGCCCCGAAAATAGTTTTGTTTTTATCCTGACGTGTGACTCACCATCTAAGCGCTAATCTAATTATGTCCTGATTAGACTCAATGGCCTCAGTTGTTGCAGGGAGGGCAAGTTGGTAACTTCATTGTAATCTAGGGTTGTTTACTCATCATGGACAGCTGGAGGCAAAACACCAAATAATTGTCCATGGTTTTTAAGTTATATACACTCTGTGTGCACTTTATTAGGTACACCTCCTTACACCTTACAATCCAATGTAATCCAATACACCAGCTCAGCCATAAATGTTGCTTTATGTTGCCTATAATGTTCAGGTTTTTTTTACGCTGTTAGTGTTAATTCAATTACATGTTTTAGCATCAAGGTCATAGTTGGTGGTGGTGTTGTCCTGAGCTGAATTATATTCAGAGGTGTTTCTAATATTCTGCCCCCCTCATGTATGTAAATAGGGAGGACAAAAAAATTAGAGACATCTCAATATATATAATGTAGTTCAGCACACCACCACATTTAACTATGACCTCCGTCATGAACATATAATTGAATTTGCACATTTCCGACTATGTCAACAAAAATGGAACATTATAAACTTCATAAAAGTAGATTTCATGGCAGAGCTGATTATTGGGTATACCTAATAATAAAGTGCACACTGAATATGTTTACGGATAATGTTCAGTTGTCTCAAATCCATATGAATGGAGCAATGGGGATGGAAATAATTAGCCTTGAGAATGTATCTGGTGCAAATGTCACACTTTAGAAATGAAGACAATTTATACAGAGTGAAATCTTTTTTAGCAGTGTCTATATTGGGCTTTTGTCATAAATCTGTTCCTTAGGGATACCAGCTTGCAGCCCCACCTCCCCTCCCTTCCTGGCAATTTTGCTCAGTCACATGGCACTGATATTTATACTACAAAGGGCATTTCCCTTCTCCTCGGCATGTGTACACTGTCATGCTTGTAGCTGCGTCTTCACCTCCAGAACAATTGACAGTGACAATCACTAGTCCGCAAGCCCACAATAGGTCTCATCCACAAAACTCTTTAAAATTCTTAACTTATTGTTTTTCAATTGAGCCTACATTAAAACCAACGTCTGGTTCAGGAAACATGTTTCCCTCAATTTTGTGCGTGCCTCAGGTGTTGCCACTTCATAACCAGGATATGTCTGTCCATGTTGATTTGCATAGGTAGACACCCAATACATACCATAAAAGGCTGTGTAGGTCCTGTGCAAATCTCATAAAGACCTGTGGAGAGAAACTTTATCTGTTGTCCCAAAAGAAAAGCTCTCCCCCCATAGCAAGTTTATCAAAGTCCTCAAATAAGTACAAATAGGCCATTTCTGTCGGTATGTCAATGTGCTCATCATATGTAACAAATATTTAGAATAAGCTTTTAAGTGGTGATGATCAGTAGCTTAATAGGTATATCTACTGAATCACTTTGTGATTAGTCGGAAGTTTGGTTGTACTGTAAATAATTTTTTCAAACACAAGTAGTTTGGCCTCATGGTGATAACATTTTTGTAGCATAGGGAGATTTCAGATACTATTATTTATCCAAAAGTAATGCCTATTGTATAATATCCAATAGTGACTGTATATTTCTAAAATTCTGTTGAGAGCAATAGACTGTGTGTCTATAAAACACTAGTTTAAAAAAAAAAGGCTGCTGAATTTCCTCAAATGAAAACTGAGACACACTTAGGAGCATTTTGGGCATTGTGGGTGGAAACATTGTTCCCTTTTCCACTATTGGCCAGTAATACCAAAGCGGTGTTGCCACGATGATAACCATGCTAAAAGTCGCTTTCAGAAATGGAAATGAGCAACCAGCAGTTTGACATGCCCCCCACCGCCCCCAAGAGTTTTGATTATGTGTTGGGGCGAAGCTGCATGACTTGGCACACGGCATCCTCAGGCGAGGGTGTCTGCTCACCGGGGGCATAATGTGGCTGAAGTCTCATCTTGTGCGCTGTTCCATCATGTACTCAGTGTTCCTTCCTCTCCCTGTGTCCCTATGTGTTGTGACAGTGCTTCTTCGGGGGGAGGATGTGGTAGGGGTGCACCTCAGCACTATCCCAAGACTGTCGTCAACAGGTGCGTCACTGGGCACTTAAGCAGAACACACCTCAGTCAGTTGTGGCGACGGCAGCCTCAGATGAGATCAGTAACTTGGGAGTTGGTGTCTTTTCCATGCTTCTGTATTCTAAACCGGCCCTGAGCAGTGAGGTCCATGTTGTAAACTGTGCCACGACAGGATCTTGCAACACTATCATTTGTGTACTTTTTTTGTTTCAATTGGGAGGTGGTGCTGATTTTCTCAATGCGGCTGCACAATCAATCACAAGCACGTGTACTTGCGTGTTTTCCTCTTTGAGTGTCCTTTTCCCAGAGATGTTCTTCGTTTCTGGATACAGGGTGTAAATGTTGCTGTGGTCCCACTTTCAGTGTCCATCCTTTTTGCTTCCACAGCGAGTTCCTGGGGAAAACCCCAGGGCAAAGCGCTCAGAGATGGGTTCCTTCACGAAGCACTAGACGAGATGTCAGCTCCAGCAACGAAAAAGAGCGACACGATGCAATCTTCAGGAAAGTGAGAGGGTAAGGTCTCATCTTGATTCTCCACCCAAGAACAATTACGTCTCTCTGAGATGGAGATGATGCAGTATGGGAAAATGACGTTACTTCGCCAACAGAATTACTTTGGCCTCTCCTAAAGCACCATTTGTTTTAACTTGCAATATAAAGTTATTCTGGATTGGAATGGCTATCCTATACAGTTCCACTCGGATGTGCTAAGCGTCTGATTCAGTCACAGTATAAATCACAAGCTTTGCCAAAGGCGCATAAATCATTCTCTGCTTCCTGTCAAACTGTGTTTGGTACAAACGCATCAAAGAGATAATGTTCTGCTTTCAAAATACTGCTGACGTCTAACCCAACTTTTTTGTTTCAAGCACACTCAACAAGCTCACGCCTGAGAAGTTTGACAAGCTATGCCTTGAGCTCCTGAACGTGGGCGTAGATTCAAAACTCGTCCTTAAAGGAATCATCTTGCTAGTGAGTGCTTTTTCTATTTTTGTTTATTTCTCTCTTTATTATCATATTAATTCTCTGATAGGTGGAAATGTATGAAGTTCCTGGCAAGTCACAGCAGTATGTCCTCTGATCCTTTTTTTTTTTTTTTTGTTTCTTTCCTGGAGCCAGATTGTAGACAAAGCCCTAGAAGAGCCCAAGTATAGCTCACTCTATGCTCAGCTATGTCTGCGCTTGGCAGAGGACGCACCAAACTTTGATGGCCCTTCACCGGAGATCCAAACAGCCCAAAAGCAGAGCACAGTGAGTCTGGCTGTACACGGAGCATGTGGGCTTTAATCATGCGGTTGAGCTTTTTGTGTTGTGTGTCTTGTTGACTGATATTTCTGCCATAAATGGTTCTTGTGGCTTGTTTTATTAATTTTATTTGATTTTATTGCACTCCATATAAACCCATCTAGCTTAATCATGGACTGTAAATACAAAGTATCATATTTACATTTCCCCTTTCCCCCCAGACCTTCAGAAGGCTGCTGATTTCCAAGCTTCAAGATGAATTTGAAAACCGCACCAGAAATGTGGAACGTACGTGGCTCTCTTGTCTTATTAAAGGATGGTTTCGCCATTTTTAAACCCAAGCCTGATTAAAATGTTGGCTCCCATCATGTATAAGCTGCTCATAGTACAACCCTGCTCAATGCTTTACTATTGAGCAACTTACCGGTCTGGTGCAGTTTCTCACTTTGCTTAAATGCAGTGATATGGGGCAAACGATTAAGCCTTAAAGCCCTACCTTTTAACGTGTGTGTGTTTTTTGTTTATGTGTTTCCCCAACAGTCTATGACAAACATGACAACCCTCTTACTTCTGAGGAGGAGGAGCAGCGTGCCATTGCCAAGTTCAAGATGCTTGGCAACATTAAATTCATCGGGGAACTTGGCAAACTCGACCTCATCCATGAATCTATCCTTCATAAGTGCATCAAAACAGTGAGTGTGGCCCCTTTTCCTGCCTTGAAGTGTCTTATGGCTGGGTAATATGGAAGAATTTATCCTGAGAAATTTTCACGATAATCGCAGGAAAGTTTAATAATGTATCATTATTTAATCGTATAATCATCAAACCCTTCCACATTTAAAGGACATAAATCTGATGAGGACCTTCTGCTTTTGGCAGCTGGCCATCTTTACTTTAGCGATGCAGAAGAGTCAATAAACCTAAAGCACAGTTTTTACTTTGAGTATGTGTGACTGTCCTCTTTATCTATGTCCCTCTCTGAAGCTTCTGGAAAAGAAGAAGAGAGTCCAGCTCAAAGACATGGGGGAGGATCTGGAGTGCCTCTGTCAGATAATGAGAACCGTGGGGCCGAGACTCGACCATGAGAAAGCCAAGGTAAGCATCATGTCACCTGCCAAGACAATTATAACAGTCAGGCACTTATGTTTCCGCTACATGATATCAACAAATATCATCAAATCTTTAAAACGGATACATTTTGGGTCGGCCTGTTTTGGCTGTGTCTGTTGTCACACAAATCATTCCCATTCCATACAATATAGGGCTGGGTATTGGGCGGGATCTCATGATTGGATTCAATATAGAGATATTGACATTTTATACATGATGAGAATTGCTGCCAACCTTTCAGTATACCATCTGATGTGAATTACAAAAAGATTTCACAGACAAAACTTATTCTAAATGATTAAAGTATAAAGGTCACAGCAAATTACAACAGATTACTTTCCTGTCAGTGCAGTAAAACCTAATCGTCACATGGAGATGGACAACTTTCAGGAAGGTGCACTTCTTTGGGTTGCTGCGATTGCTGCCTGTAACTGGGAAGGATGATTTGCCACCATGTCGGCGTAGACGTATCCGTGTCGTCCCAGGTCGAGCTGAGCTCTGCTCCACTGGGACTGCTGCCAAGGCTAACGTAAACCTCTCGCTCTCTTCTGCAGTCTTTAATGGATCAGTACTTTGGCCGTATGCGAGCCTTAATGAACAACAAGGAGTTGCCTGCGAGGATCCGCTTCCTGCTGCAGGACACGGTGGAGCTGCGAGAAAACAACTGGATCCCCCGCAAGGCTTTCATCGACAACGGACCAAAGACCATCCACCAGATCCGTCGGGATGCGGTGAAGGTGAGCGGCTTGAGGCCATGGCAATCTGCTAGAGTCCGTGTGCCGTAATGTGATTAAATTATCATCCGCAACAAAAGGTAGTGACTCATAATGTGCAAGTGGAAAGCTGTGATGATGGCTGAATGTTACAAAATGACTTGTCCAGTGGAGTGTAGTCCGCTGAAATGACAAGCGCTGCTGATGTTCGTTGCCCATTTGGATGATCTTTGTTAACATGTTGAAGGCCACGGAATTAAAATCCTTTCTTTTGCCACCATCACAGACACCGAGCCTGGAAATGTGACTCATTAACAGCTTTATTCATATTTTGGTTGCACAATTCACAGCAAAGCGATTAACAAGCATGTCAGACGTTGTGTCCACCAGATTGCTCTTTTATCTCGCTATTATGTCTGATGTTGTCTGTTGCTGTACTGTTAGGGTTGCTGCGGTTTGTTTGTTTATTTATTTGTAATAAAACCCATTTCGTTCATTTTCGCGTATCGGTGCCCACGTTCATCAAATAAAACTAATTTGTAAAATACTAAGCGTGTTTATACTTAGTCTGGAGTGTCTGCTCCGTCCATGTGCGCAGCAGAGTCGCAGCACAGTCTAGCGAAGTTGTTTTTCATTAAAAAAATAATC
The DNA here is from genome assembly GCA_900302355.1 of Cyttopsis rosea. Lineage (NCBI taxonomy): Eukaryota > Metazoa > Chordata > Actinopteri > Zeiformes > Parazenidae > Cyttopsis > Cyttopsis rosea. Next base: position 19,284 of record OMKR01105237.1, on the reverse strand, counting down.
ATGAACCAACCTTCTAAGCATTCAAGCGTTCAAAGTAAGGGAAAGCTCAAAGTAAGCGCTCTACAGATAGGAAGTGCCACCCTGTTACACACAGTGCTGCTGTTTTTGTTTCATTCCGTAAGGATATGTAGTAAAATAAAATGCATCTAAAATAAAAACACACTTTTATTTGGAGTAACGGGACACGGAAGTGCAGCAGCGCACAGATCGCGGGCCCGCCTCGATCACTACTTCTCCGCGCCCCCCTCGGAATGGCGCCCTAGTCTACTATGTCACCTGTTGCGCCAGCCCTGTCCGGTGTTACGGTGGCATCCCTATGTACCATTAGTTTCAAAGTGACTACTTGCTCAAATAGGATGTTTGGTCATATTTATCTTATTTAATTTACTCCATGACAAGGTCTTGTTGCTTACTGCTGGGCTCTTGAATTAATTATTGAGAATTAATTCTCTAAGCATGAAACAAAATATTGTCATTATAATAATTGGTAACTAAATTATCATTAATAGCTGTGTTGAAATATTACAATATTATAGTAATGATAAAGTAGAACAACAGAAAAAGCCTGCTCAGCTGCTATCTACTGCAAATACTACAACTGAGGATGTAAATCTCTTATTCATCCATTTTAACAATGGATTTGTGTTGTTTTGAAGTCTCATGGTGTAAAACTGTTTTTGTTTGGTTCGTTCTCGCAGGATTTGGGTGTCTTCATTCCAGCAACCATGTCTCAGGGGATGAGGATGGACTTCTTCCTGGAAGGCCCCTTCATGCCCAACCGAATGAAACTGGACAGGGAGACTTTGGGGGGGTTGGCTGACATGTTTGGACAGATGCCAGGTGTGTGCCTCATCGCTCTGTTAACCTCTTAAACGCCACAAACCCGCCGGCGGGATCACTGCGCAGTCCATCTTTGCCGAACTGTCGCGAGATCAGTTTTGAAGCTAGCCGTTAGTTTCCACTACCATCAGAAACTACAGATCCTGGAACTGGGCTCATTAGAACCGCAAGCGCCTCTGCTTCAGTGCCATGTTGAATGTAAACAATAGTAGAGGCTATATTAGCTTCAGGCCACTAGAGTGTGCCAGACTGCATTTAGACGAAAATTTGTTATCCTTGCCTTTTTTTTGTTCCTATTTCTGCACACTGTGGTGCCTAAACAGTCATGGAATTGTATAAATTGGGTATTGCTACAAAGCTGAGACTCTTGTGAATCGAAAGAGCCCAATTGCATTTATGTGGGATGAAATATGGCCTCATAGTAACCATTTCGTAATTAAAAATATGTTTATGACCTTTTAATTGATAGAAAAGCTTGACATGCAGTGTTAAGCTGCATCTCAAATGATTCCTTAGGGTCTCAGCTTTCTGAAGGTGTAAGGTACTTGTATGTGGCACCAACTGCTGACCCACACCAAACTCCCAGCAGCGCCACCTCACTCGGAACCCAAGAAATGGGCCTGAAGCTTAAGAGGTTAACTACACAGTTAATTATACAGGAATTCCTATATTAAATAATGCAACTGATTTTCATTACATAACTTGCATGGTAATACCTGCGATTTGTCACTATTTTGTAGTTTAGTTTTCGGCCAATTTCATGACATGCAACACCATGTGAAGAGGATGAGTCCTCGCTGCCAGTGTAGTCTCTAAGTCTCCTTTGTGGCTCTTTCTCGCCCCCAGGCAGTGGGATTGGGACAGGCCCAGGGGTCATACAGGACAGGTTCTCACCCACTATGGGTCGCCATCGCCCCAACCCGCTCTTCAACGGCCACAGTGGCCACATCACCCCCCCACCCCAGTCGCAGTTTGATATGGGGGCCAAGTCCTTTGTCAAGTCCAACCAGGTAATGATTACTTTAGTCTACCTGATGTCATAGCAGATGGCTGAATGTGCATTTTAATGTTCGGTGTGGGCCATATGATGATTATGGTCTGAGATGGCTTGGTGTTTTAGTATTGTTATTCTGAGTAATGCAATTATAGTATTGGCCGATCTAAATACTTATTACATATTCTTGCCTCCTATACACTGTAAACTTAAATGGGAAGCTTGCTGAATTCAGTGCTAATATGACTATGTACAATATGCCTGTGTTTGAGAAGCATTGGAAGTTACACCTTCTAAAGCTTTTCTTTTTCTGAACAGACAAACGTAAAGTGTCTCATAATCCAAATTTCCAATAGTTATTAAAAACAATAAAACCTGGTTATTCTGCCTTGAGAATTTGTGTTGATATTTCAGATGTATTTTTCTCTTTTGTGAGCAAAGCCTCAACCTCTCGGCTCACGGGGTTCCACACAGGTCCAGAACCAGCATTTCCTCAACCAGAATCAGAACCACATGGCCCAGCAGCAGGTCCAGTCCAAGGATATTCCTCCAAGGTTTAGCAAGAAAGGACAGCTCAATGCTGATGAGGTAAAACCTGTGACAAATTCATATTTTGCATTGTTAACTGGGCTTGTCACGGTGGTATCGTGTTTAATCGGGCCTTGCTTCCTTCCATACAGCTTACAGCCGTTGTTGCAGATTTTCGCTACTAGAGGGCGTAGTAGACGTCCTTTGAGGTGGCTTTGGCATTTCTGTCAATTTCGGGTCTAAAATGGGGGACGGTACAATTTTTGCTACTGACATAATGTCAATCATGTGTATAGAGGCCGAGGTCAGTGGTTCTTGACTGCTGCAGCCTCAGGATCCACATTTGGCCTTGGACAAATGATATTCGGGTTGTGTCTTAAAGACTATCATTCGAATTGATCTCACAATGAATCGTCCGGTTACCCACAATGCTTTTGTGTAGTTAGCTTTAATGTGGAAAGCTTGAGTGTTAGTTACTATCTGATATGATTCTTTGATTTAATTTCCTCTGCCTTACAACCTACATAACAGCTGCTTAGATGTGCACTGTGCTGTAATTTGACATCTGCGTTTTTATTATTTTTGTCACATCAAATGTTTATTTTTGTATTCACTGTATGTTGAGAGAACTACATACCACCACGACAAGCTCACTGTTGACGGCAACAAAGCCAGACACCATGCCCAGTGATTATAAAAAGACGCGTTATTCTGAGGGTAACAACATGTCGCCAGTCTTTATCTACCTCGTTTAAATCTCTCTGGTCTCTTCTTTCTCACTCTTCTCGTCCTTGCTTCTCCCTTTTCTCAAACTGGCAGCCTGTCCACTGAATGCGATTATGAGATATGAGGGTGTGGAACCGTCGACACTCGTATTGTCACGCTGCTTGTGTTGGATACTCTCTAATCCTGTTTTGTCACCGTGTGTACTCCCAGATCAGCCTGAGGCCGGCCCAGTCGTTCCTCCTCAACAAGAACCAGGTTCCCAAACTGCAGCCCCAAATCCCCACCATGATCCCTACCAGCGCACAGCCACCTCGCACCCAGACACCCCCTCTTGGACAGGTGAGACATTGCACTCGCGCACAAGAGTGTGGAGGTGACTTTTGTTGTGCAATGTTTCAACCCGAAGATAAATTATGAAAGCCATTTAGAGCTGCTACTAACGATTTATCGATCAAAACTAATAATCACTTTGTACTTCACTTCACTACTAATTCAAGAGATCACCATAAAACAAAAGACCCCAGAAGCGAATTTAATATTACTTGCATTGTAAAAACAAAACAAAATCACAATTTATCATCCACATAACACTAATGCATATTTTATTGTTAAAATGCACAATATTGGTTGACTCATTTACTTTATTGAATAAAGGCAATACCCCCTATTATTCAGTCACATCTTATGATCGCATCAGTCTTGCTGTAACTTGTGTTCATTTAGCCAGTCTTTACGGGAAAGTAAATCTACTTTCCTTTGCCAGATTCCAGTGTTTTAGGTTATCAATTGTTTTGGTATTTAGATGAAAATGCATTTTAGTACTAGTTACAGTTCAGTAATTTCATTATTTGCAGGTACAATCTTAGGAATACACTTCCATGGTAATGATGAAATAACTTTGTAGTTATCTGGAGAATTATTTTTTTAGTGCAATGTAATTATTGCCTTATGGTTAAAAATGTTTACCATTGCCCATGACCTTTCCTCTGCTAAAAGAAAGTGATTTATTGACTGCCTCTTTGCTGTTGTGCTAATTTCTGCGGCAACAATTGAATGGTCAAAATTTGTCTGTTTGGCAAGTGTGCGTCCCCAATTTTGGTTCAAAAATACTATCAAATCACTATACAATTCCGAAAGTTAGCATTTCCCCTGCTTATCAGTCATGGGTTTTGATTTATTAGGGTCTTCCCAGATTGTTGATGGTACCGTGTCCTGTTTCCATCCATAAAGTTAGCTGCTGCGGTGACTTGATTTCCCCATGGGAACTAACAATCTCTAAGACAGGAAGAGGAAACTGAGTTCATAGAAACAGGGTCAGGGTTCATAAAATATCTACCCTCACAATAAACAAAGACTAAACCATTTCACATCGGCTGCAAAGGACATTCAAAAGGTATTGTGATGGATATGGATGTAATGTATATTTTCTCTGTCCTCAGCCTCCTCAGCTTGGCCTGAAGACCAACCCCCTTCCCATCCAGGAGAAACCTCAGAAGACCAACAAGAAACCACCGCCTGCCAAGGAGGAGCTCCTGAAGATGACTGTAAGTGGCATCAAGTGGTTCCGAATGCATGTTTCACTATCATATCCTTCCATGCCTACATATTCCGTTAAAAAGATAGAACATGGTGACATTTCTGCTGTTCTGAGATTGTGGAATATGATTTCAGCAGCAGTGAATTCCTTATTCCCAGCAATATTTGCTGGATGTAGCACCAATAACCAAGGATGCTTGTGGGGGGTTCTTGGCATAATAATAATAATAATAATAATAATAATAATAATTATTATTATTATTATTATTATTATTATTATTTAAAAAATCTAAAACACAACTAAATATTTATAATAAAAAAAAAGTATTGCTTTGCAGTGGAAAAGTCGTTAGGCTTAAGAGGTGATCAGCCAAGTGTGGCTGAAAAAATGTTGCATTGGGCGCGTCTTAAAAATCTTGCAAAAGGGGGCATACACACTGAAAATGCTGACAACCATTGGTCTACAGAGTATGGGGAATGATACTGTATACCCCCCTCTCTAAAAGTGAAACGTGTTTTCATGAGCAGACTAAGAGGACCAATCTAAGAATAATGTGCGTCTATAACTGAAAAGTGCCTTCTGAGGATTCTTTACATTTGGGCTTTTTCTTCCAAGTTCCCAGCTGTTTCATAGGTGTGTTGGTTCACAGAGCCAAATTGCTCCCCTGTCTCACCTATCCCCTGTTCCCACTGCAGGAGACCGTCATGACTGAGTACCTGAACAGCAAGAACCTGGGCGAGGCCGTCAGCGGCGTACGAGACATGAAGGCTCCCAAGCACTTCCTGCCTGAGATGCTGAGTAAGATCATTGTGTGTTCGCTGGACCGGACGGACGAGGACAAGGAGCACGCCAGCGCCCTCATCCACTCGCTGCGCTCTGAAGGCCTCATCACCGCAGAGAACTTCATGCAGGTACACACGTTTGGCACACACAAGTGGACCATTCCACTAAATGATTGGAGAGATGGAACCCTGGGCGTAAGATTCTTGGTTTAATGTGAATAATTATGAAATGACTCTGGATTCCCTGCAGGCTTTCCTCAGCGTGCTGGATCAGTGCCCTAAGATCGAGGTGGACGTGCCCTTGGTCAAGTCCTACCTTGCCCAGTTTGCGGCGCGGGCAGTCATTGCCGAGCTTGTGAGCATGGCAGAGCTGGCCCACCCGCTGGAGAACGGCACCCACTTCCCCCTCTTCCTGCTGTGCCTGCAGCAGACCGCCAAACTGAAGGACCGGGAGTGGCTGACCGACCTCTTCCAGCAGAGCAAGGTTAACATGCAGAAGATGCTTCCCGGTATGTGGGGGTCCTTTTTTGTTTTTTTGTCACATTCAGGTTCACTAATGAAATGAGAAACTGTGCAGTTGTCATTTTGATTCTTACCAAATGTTCCTGTGAAAGTTACTATGGATAGAAGCATCTGCTAAATTTCATTTTTAAAAGCCCCAAGTATGTTTTGAAAAGACTTTGAATGTGTCTGTAGTTGAATGTGGTCACAACAATGGAATTTAATCATTTTATTTCTGTAATAAATAAGAAAAACACAAAATAGTCTAATATTTATCTGGTGGCATTGTCTGTAAGAAATCGATCAGAACAAGGACCGCATGCTGGAGATCCTGGAGGGGAAGGGCCTGAGCTTCCTTTTCCCGTTGCTGAAGCTGGAGAAGGAGCTGCTGAAGCAGATCAAGGCCGATCCGTCGCCTCAGTCCATCTACAAGTGGATCAAAGACAACATCTCCCCCAAGTTGCACACCGACAAGGGCTTCGTCAACATCCTCATGACCAGGTAGGCACTGGAAACGCACTAGTCAACAGTCTGTGCATCCAGAAGCGCAATTTCACATGGGCTTATTAGTGCCATATAGGGGAAAATAACTGAATATTGATTTTTTTTTTTTTTATCGCTCTGATCTTGTACAGATAGGCTGATTATATTTAATTGTTCTTTCAAATTGACATTGCATTTTTAAGGGACTTTTTAAGTCCCTTTTCCTTGATGCATTTGAAAGAAGTTTCGGTTAAATACCGATCATTCGCCTTCACCCCGAATTGCTGCAATACGTAGTGCAATGGGGCAATTGTGACCACGTTCTTCAGTGAGCGCTCAATACTGGATCAATTTAAAACATCCTGGTACCATATCGCTCCACTCGACTGCCAATGATTGGAGGAAAAATTCGTTTTAGGTACAAAAGGAAAATACCAGTTTTCTCCTTTTCATTGCAATAATACATGGAGTGGCTGCTGGATGTCATCTCTCCTGGTTTGAGTAGCTGATTGTGTTTTGAATCTGTGTTTCCAGCTTCCTGCAGTACATCTCCCAGGAGCTGTGCATGGCAGAGGGAGACGAACAGCTGGCGGCGCCCTCCAAAGAGCAGCTGGAGCAGGAGAAGCAGCTCCTGCTGGCCTTCAAGCCCGTCATGCAGAAGTTCCTCCACGACCACACTCAGCTGCAGGTCAGTGCCCTGTATGCCCTGCAGGTGCACTGCAACGCCAGCACCTTCCCCAAAGGTGAGTTCCCCCGTTCTGCATGTTGTCCTGGAGCCAAGAAACACCCAAAAAGCCTGGCTGTCCTTTCAAAATTCAAAACATTCATTCATTTAGACTCCATTTATGACCAACGTAGTCCCGACAGTTTGTTCTTCCGTAATTCAAACTCAGTTTTAGGTACTTTGCATTACCTTTTAGTTAGGCTGGGTGATATTGACTCGATCCAATATCACAATATTTTTTGGTAAAGTACTCCTACACATACGAGGAAATTCACTCCTTGTGTCGGTGGCTCTCAGTTCTCACAGAACATACAGTAAAATGTAAAAAAAGTAAAGCTAAATTGAAGGTTAATATTTACATACAATCCTATATCTGGTCTCACTATATCAATATTATAACTATATTTCCCAACCAGCATATCGTTCAATGGGATTAAGTTCAGATAGGCTTTCACACAGGACTTTGAAATGTGCTCTGATATTGTGATATATTAATTATATCATGCATGTTGTTATTTTTTTGCATTTCACTCACCCAACCATATCTATTAACATCTTAACCCAAGTTTGCTATGGTGATTGTTGCGGCATATTTAATGTGACTGATCTTATCTTGCAGGAATGCTGCTGCGGTACTTTGTCAACTTTTACGACATGGAAATCATTGAAGAAGAAGCCTTCCTCGCATGGAAAGAAGACATTACCCAAGAATTCCCTGGAAAAGGAAAGGCTTTATTCCAGGTAACTCAGCTTTCTGCTTTAAAATATTGTTTTCAACATTTGTTCCATTAACATGTTTTAATGTGTCAAAGTCATCTCACTTGATTTAAATAAAATGTAATATAAATGGGATTTCTGATGTTGCACTAAATATTATATACACCGATCAGCCACAACATTAAAACCTCTGACAGGTGAAGTGAATAACATTGATCATCTCATTCCAATGGCACCTATTAAGTTGGAGGATATATTGGGCAGCAAGTAAACAGTCAGTTCTTGAAGTTGATGTGTGGAGTGGTTGAAGCAGTGTGAGGATCTGGGCGACTTTGACAAGTGCCAAATTGTGATTGGCTAGAGGACTGGGTCAGCATCTCCAAAACGGCAGGTCTTGTGGTGGGGTGTTCCCAGTATGCAGTGGTTAGTACCTACCAAAAGTGGTCCAAGAAAGGACAACCGGTGAACTGGCGATGGGGTCATGGGTGCCCAAGGCTCATTGATGCATGTGGGGAGCGAAGGCTCACCCGTCTGGTCCAATCCCACAGAAGAACTACTGTAGCAGAAATTAAAAGAAGTTAATGCTGCTATGATGGAAAGGTGTCAGAATACACAGTGCATCGCAGCTCGCTGTGTGTGAGGCTGCATAGTTACAGACCGGTCAGAGTGTCCATGCTGACCCTTGTCCACCGCTGAAAATGCCTACACTGGGCAAGTGAGCATTTACATCATGTGGATGGCCGGGTGCGTGTGTGTCGTTTGCCTGGGGAAGAGATGGCACCAGGATGCACTATGGGAATAGGGCACCTCGCAACTTAAAGGATCTGCTGCTGACGTCTTGGTGCCAGATACCACCGGACACCTTCAGAGGTCTTGTGGAGTCCATGCCACGACGGTCAGAGCTGTTTTGGCGGCACAAGGGGGACCCATTTCACATATTAGGCAGGTGGTTTTAATGTTGTGGCTGATCGGTGTATACCCACGTGATGAACCTTAGTTGAGTTAGTTAAGATAGGTTTTGAACAAAGGGCTGAAACCTTTCATTTCTATTGGTTTAATGTTGGATAATGCAAGTTCTTATAACTTTTTGCAAATTCCTTAAATGCTAGACATCAATCTTTCACCAAACACATACTTTTTGCAAGCTATGACCTTACAGTCAAAAATGTATTTTATTTGTTCTAAAATTCCCTGATCTCATCTGCCCACCCCAGGTCAACCAATGGCTAACCTGGCTGGAGACAGCCGAGGAGGAGGAGTCTGAGGAGGAGGCAGATTGATGAAGCAACCAGACGCAGGAATCTTAATGTAGACGCTCCACAGCTTATCTACAGAGTATTACCTTGCCCACGCCCCCTTATTAAACCCCTCCGTGATTAATTTAACCACTACCACGTGGCACTGGGCTGTTGATGTATTGCAAATACAAAATGCATGAGCATGTCTGTATGGCTGAAACCTGCTCCTCAGACACGCTAGGCTAAGAAGCATTTATGATCTATTGTTTATTTTGGCTGATCGGCTTGTGTCGCTGTCCTGGTCGGCCACATGAATTCACAAGCCCAAACTGGCCCCATTTTATTTTTAAAAATTTGCTTCATTCATTGTCTTCAGCGCATGTGCTGCTTTATTTTTTTTTTTTTTTGTAATTGTTACTGATTTGCCCATTGCCCAAACCCATGCTTGTATTTAAAGATGTGTGTATGACTTGCATTTAATCACATCACATTAGCGACTGTTCAGTGGGTGTGATGAGCTCGATTCACCAGCCTCAACACGCTCAAACGTTATAGGAGCCTCATTGAAATCATTCTGTCGGGCTCTGTAGCACATAACCCACGCACAGCTTACTTTGGGCAATGTGATGGCGATCAAGTCACTGAAAACCTCAACACACGCACTTGAAATGAGGGGGAGAAGCCTTGATCCTGAACCTGTGACGGACAGCTCCAGCAGAAAGCGGGAAAACATCTCATGAATTTAGGTGTTTTCTCTGCGTCCGGTCACCCTGTGCTTTACCCAATCCACTTTGTTTCTTTCTGACTTGGTTTTTCAAGAAAAGTGCTCTTTGTAGCCTCCCTCACCAATGACGATTGTCCTCCATTTTGTTTGTTTTGCTTTTTTGTTCCTGCATTGACCATGGTTCTAGAGATTATCCTCCTCTGGTCTAACACGAGTGGTTGCAATACTCTAATCGACTTTCAGATGTTACAATATCTTTAGAAACCTGTAATCGTAGGTGTGCTGTAATATTTCAAAAAGTTGCCTGTGTTTCTACCTCTTAGTTAGATGGGCTTTTGTTTGTGTTTTTGTTTCTTTTGTTTGTGCTGGGATCATGGGGTCTGAAGAGAACCTGGAGCTCAAACAAATACACAAGTATTTGATATCTAGTCCTGGCCTAATTGCACAATAAATTAATTGAAGCAGACTTTCCTACCAAGCTTCATATGGTTTACAAGTGTCTAGTATTTAAGAACTAAAGAAAAAGCCGTTTATTCGGACAGCTCAACATTCTCTTGGAACAGAAGTGTGCGTAGGAGAATTATCTTTTTAGTGACTGTGGCCGGGTGATGAGTTTGAATGGAAACATAAAATGTTTTTAAATTGACAACAAAAAAGAAAACGTAACATGTATTTGACATTCCCCCTTGTTGAAACAACTGCTTATCCAACAGCTAATATTTAAAATCCTAAACTATCTTAACTTTGCCCAACAAATATCTAGCCAGTGTGCTCACTAGCCATGCTTATGGTCAAGGCAATGGAATTTGATCACATTGTAAGGTTTTCATAAGAATTCAGCGTTTCTATTGCTTTAATATCAATAAAATCCCTTCCATGAGCACCAAATACTTTCCATTCGATTAATTTGTCCAGAGAAAAGATGTACGAAGCGTTGGAATTTGTAGGTAAAGTGTCCTGTTGAAAAAGTCATTTTCGCTGGGAGACCTCTAGTACTTTCTGTGTTTAGTGTGGATGGAGAACGCAATCTTAGCTTTTTGATTCTGATTTGGGACTCTTGTTTGTTCTAGATCAGATTTTCTTCTTCCCATTACCAGTTTATTGCCCTCTGAAGACTAAAGCAAATGCTATACTTTTGAGCATGGAATGCTGTACCATTTGCATTCATGAAATTTGTATGTTGATCATGTCAAGATCAGTTTGTGATCTGCTAGACCAAAAAGTGTACAGAGACAAACGGATCTGTTTAAAAAAAATAATAATAATAATAATAATAATGTGAGCGTCAAGCCCTGCAGTCAACACAAATTGCCTCATTTCTTATTAAACGAATGTGTATATTACGTCACCAAGCGCTTCTACACAGTGGTCATTACATGAGTTCTTGTACGCTGGGATCTTGGTGGTGAACAGATTCATTCATCGTCTGTTGGGATCCAGAAGTAGTCCACCACCTTCCTGCCCCTGCGCGCGGTGGCCGAGTCGGGCCGCTCACCTCCGGCTGAGGGAAGTTCTCCAAACTGGGCCGGTCCCGGGTCCCTTCTGCTGTTCGGCGCGGACACCCTGAGCATGGTTCTGGAAAACGTGGATTCACACGAGAAGAGTAAATCGTTTGCTTTTTCCACCGCCTTCATCCCTCAACGAACGGAGCGAAAGGGTGGTCCTACCCCTTATGAGGACCTTGATATTGCCTAGTGTGTCTATTCTATATGCAGAAGTTGATTCCTCCTCACCTGGAGGAGCTGCTGTCTGCATCCTCTGGACTTGCTTCCGGGGTTGAGATGTATACGGGCTCTCCTTCCTGCAAAGAAGCAAATGAGCTGAATGTGAAGTCTGATCAAATGAACTGCCACTGGATCTTATGTCCTTACAACAACCGGTGCTGGTGTGGAATTGAGCTGAAAGTAACGTCCATGGAATGATCTTGCGTACGCACCTCGGCTTGAAAATGATGAGCTCACCGTAAAATTCCTCGGGGTGCCGTCCTGGGTTTTAAGAATTTTCACCCTCTGATCGCTTTCCGTCATGCAGAGGAAATAGCTTTTGATGTTGGCCTGACACTGAGGGAGATAGAACAAGATTACGACTTAAACCAATGGAACGAGGAAGTTGGAAGGAATAACGATCTGGAGAGCATTTAGAGAACACCTCAAGATCCCTCTATAAGTACCGGGTAAGTAAAGGCTCTCGAGAGGCTTTTCTTCAATTTGACTATGTTGTGCTTAGTGTTTGGTCTTGGAGGGAATTTCCAGAGAGGTTCCCCTACCGCTTTGTTCTGCCTCTGAGCCTTCAGGTCCTCCTGGGCTCTGAACATCTCCGCCAGGTTCTGGTGCTTCTCCCTCCAGCTGAGGCACTCGGCCGTGCGCTCCTGCCGCTCCTTCTCCGCCAGACGCTTCTCCTGCTCGGCTTCGTGCCGAGCCACGCCGGCCTTTTCGCTCTGCTCCTCGGCCATGGCGGCCCTGCGCCTCGTGTTCACCTCCCTGTGGAAGGAGGGAGTTTGTTAATTAATAGGAGAGCAGGTAGGTATTCAGTGCTTTGCACATGGGCACTTCAGTGGAACACATCAAAGCACTACACTCACTTCTCTTTGATTTTGGCGTTTTCCTGCGTGAGGTGTTGCATTCGGCCTCTGAGTTCATCTCGTTCGCTCTCCAGTGTCCGGTTCTCCGCCAGAAGAGCCTGTTTCTCTCCAGATACCCGCTCGAATTTCAGCTTGCTTTCAAAGTAGTTTCTCTCCGTCTGCACCAGTAAAAGCTGCATATCTGCATGCTACAAGAACAGCATTTAAAAATATATATTTTATAATGTTTATTTGATTATATTTTCTGTATGTGTCATGAGAGTCCAATATATTTTCCTACAAACATGTCTTTGGGTCTTAAGCCATATTTAGATACTGTATTTCAATAAACCCCATTCATTAGAGCATTCCAGTTTGAGATCTGTGCAAAATGCTGATACAGGTGCAGCTCAAAAAATTTGAACATCGTGAAAAAGTTCAGTATTTTTTGTCATTTCAGAAAGTGAAAATTGTATATATTCTAGACTCATTCCATGTAAACCAGAGTATTTTGAGCATTTCTTTATTTTAATTTTGATAATTACGGCTCACAGCTCATGAAAACCCAGCTCATAAAAGAATTAGATTTAGAATTCAAACAAAATATTAGTCCTGAGAAGAGCTCTAATCAGCAAATTATCTCAAAACACCCGCAAATGAGCTATAAGGCATCATTATCAAAATTTAAATAAAGAAATGCTCGAAATACTTTAGTTTACATGTAATGAGTCTAGAATATATACAATTTTCACTTTCTGACAAATATTGGACGTTTTCATTAATTTTTTTTGAGCTGCATCTGTAAATGCATATAGTGGAGGCATCACCTACAAGGTGTAGATGTTCCTACCAGAGCCACATACATGTTCCCCTCCACAGTGGCATGTCCCTGTTGCCTTACGTCTTCTGATCCAAACTGAAGTTTCCTGAATTTTTAAGTTTGCATGAAGCCAAGTTTACTTAAAATGCATCAATGTTTTCTGTCTGCCCAAAATACCCAGATGCCTCAGACCTGGAAAACCGGATTGACCCAAATATCCTGGAGTGATGACGTTGCAAGGAAACCCATCCAGGTTCCGTTTGCATCAGAACTTGGGCTGTGAAAGGTGACGATGAGAAGTAGAGATGGACAGGATGAACCCATCTCTACCTCTTTCTTTAGCTGCTCCAGGTGGTCGCTCAGACGGCTCCTGTCGGCCTGGGCCTGCTCCTTGTCCTGTCTGTAGCCCAGCGCCTCGGCCTTGGCCAGCGCTTTGCTCCGCTCGGCCTCGCCCAGCGAAACCTCTGCCCTCTCTGCCGCCCGCGAGCACAGCGACGCCCTCTGCTGGCTGTGGTACAGTTTCTGCTTCAGCTGGAGGCCAAGAGAGAGTTATACGCTTCTCAGTTACAGTTGGCGCGTCAACGTCATAGCCTGGCATCGCCAGACCAATTCGCAAATGCGTATTGGTCTGGAATCTCTCCATTCATTTTCGATTTCCAAGGGGTGTCATCAACGGGCACAGACCAAAATGTCTCTGGACGTAATTGGATAGACCTACAACCAATCAGAGCAACGACACATGGGACGTAGCGCTGAGCGACAGAAAATGGCGACTGTGATTGGCCCGATGATAAAATCATCGGGTGGAAATCTGTTTGAATGGGAGGATGGCCAGAGCAAATAAATCATGAGCTCGCAGATTGGTCTGGTTCCCAGGCTAAAGATCACATTGAGCTTGCATTGTCATTGGATCCGCCCGGCAACGTGGTGAGACAGAGAAGCTACCCTTGCGGTCCGGAGATCAGGTAAAAAGAAATTCTCAGCAGTTCGACTAGGACCCATTGGCTTACATGGGGAAAGGCACCGTTTCAAATTGGGCCACAGTGAGACCTACATCCTCACCTCCTATTCACTTTCAGACACGAGTCCTTCCTCTCTGACCTACCTCTTTGACTTCAGCCTGCAGCTCCTGGTTGAGGTTCCTCAAGTTCCTCATGGTCAACTCGTTCTCTGAGCGCATCATGATTCGCTCCATGTGGATCTCGTTGGATAAATACTTGTTTTCCTTCTTCAGGTCCTCGCATTCCTGAAGCAAGAACACATCCAGCACCGAACTCTGCGTTTGACTTGAATTTCCCATGTTCTCCGTTTGAAAGGAGACACATCTTTCAAACTGAATGCAAACTAGAAATGACCGTATACTACAAAAATATCCAAATTGCATATAGTTGTTAGGTTACTATTAGAATTATAGGTACATAAAGTAGTGCTTGTTTCTATCACTTTTAGCCTATAACTGTGAGTAGAGTTCAAAGCCACGTGTTTCAGCTACAAAGCTTTGTTCTTGCTCCTGTCTATGCCACCAAGTTGGCTACAGGTCCAAATGGTTATAGCTTCTGTGTCATTTCCATTGAATACATTGCATAATGAATGTCCCACCTTCGTTGTGGGAACAAGTACATGGAGCCGACACAAACGCCCGTCCACCCTCACCTTCCTCTTGCGGACCAGCTCCCCTTGCAGGTGGTTGATCTGCAGAAAGGATCCACCGGAGCTCAGGGCGCTCACCGGGCGCACGGCGCGCACAGGCCTCCTGCAAGGCCTGGAAAAACCCTTCACCGCCTCCACCTCCTGCTTCCCAAACCGGCCCCCCCCGTGCACGTTCATGTTGCCGCTGCTCAAGGAGAAGGACTTGCACAGGCCGCCGTCCAACGAGGGCTTCCCCGCGGCGGACGAGGAGGACAGGGTCTGCAGGTCTCCATGCGACGTGGCTCTCAGGGACATCTCCGAGACGTCCTCCCGGCGGTGATTCGAAGGGGAATACAGCCGCAGTTGGTCTAAGTTGGAGCGTACAATGCTCGTGCAGTTACCGGTTTCATGTTTACTTCCCCTGCCGGAACCTATCAGTAACTGAGTGTCATTCATTATTCATGGGGTAATGTGATATAGTAGGTTTGCTCCGGGTCCCTGGGACTACCACAAAGAACGGCCCGATAGTGCCTTTGCTCTACTGGCCCAGATATTCCTGCTCGAGTCCTTGAATCAACACATTTCCTTCATTCAATTGTGTTAAACAAGTTAGACGAGCAATCTAACATGCCACGTGTTAATTAAAAGTGGTGTAACGGAGGAATAACACAATGAAAATTAATTAGGTAAAAGCAAATTAGATGAAGGCCTTGTCGTGAAAAAAAGAAAAACCCCAAAAAACATAAGATTAATGACCACAGAGAGGCGGTTTGTTTCAATTACAGTCTCCTACAATCCCCGGTGGTGTCATTACCTAATGATGTTATACGAGGGAAATTTTTTTGTCTCTCTTTTTTATACTGAATTACACTTTTATCTCCTGGTGGAAGACTTCCTGCCCAGGGAAGTGTGACCAATTAGCTCCTAGCGCTCTCCTATCTGTCTGCCACCCATGTATCCCCTACAGGCCAACTTCAGATGTCCATTTTGGCTCAATAAACCAGACAGGGGGCTAAAGAAGCAGAGGTCTATTATTCACCTGCTGCAGCGTGAGATTAGGACACGTTCTGAGGCCTTAGCTTTCCGTTTTACTCAAAGCGTAAGTTTTACTGTGGATTGGTTCAACCACCCTAACCTGTACAGTCGGTTCAAAGGCATCTGATCGCGACTAAAGATTGAGGTGTGAGCCTTGATCTTGTACTCAGACTCAGCTACTAGACAGTGAATCGCTGTTATACCCAGAAAGCAACCGTAATGAAAAGGTCATATCATCTCCGACCTTATGCTTAAAGTTAATCTATTTCACTGAGGTTATCAACTGGGCACCCTCTTTCACCGATGTTGGGTTGAACTCGGTCTACTACACCTACAGAAAGCTCAACAATGAGTTCTGGCACATCCCAAAACCGCCCTCCTCCGTACCCAGGTCCAGCACCCTCAGCCAACCAACCTTAACTACCTCCATTGCCACTGCATAGACCGGCCCTGTGACCAGCCCTGTGGCTACCCCCCGTGCACCTAACCCTAACCCTAACCCTAATTACCACCACCAATCAGTACCATACAGACCTGCCAAGTGACTAACCCCCCGTGCACCTAACCCTAACCCTAATTACCACCACCAATCAGTACCATACGGACCTGCCAAGTGACTAACCCCCCGTGCACCTAACCCTAACCCTAACCCTAACCCTAATTACCACCACCAATCAGTACCATACGGACCTGCCAAGTGACTAACCCCCCGTGCACCTAACCCTAACCCTAACCCTAATTACCACCACCAATCAGTACCATACAGACCTGCCAAGTGACTAACCCCCCGTGCACCTAACCCTAACCCTAACCCTAATTACCACCACCAATCAGTACCATACGGACCTGCCAAGTGACTAACCCCCCGTGCACCTAACCCTAACCCTAACCCTAACCCTAATTACCACCACCAATCAGTACCATACGGACCTGCCAAGTGACTAACCCCCCGTGCACCTAACCCTAACCCTAATTACCACCACCAATCAGTACCATATGGACCTGCCAAGTGACTAACCCCCCGTGCACCTAACCCTAACCCTAACCCTAATTACCACCACCAATCAGTACCATACAGACCTGCCAAGTGACTAACCCCCCGTGCACCTAACCCTAACCCTAACCCTAACCCTCGATGTATTGGTGGATGTTTCAAAGAGTCGCTGATCTTATGGATCATACCCTCACTGCTTCGGTTTGTCACACGAGCACAGTCATTTGAACGCTCTTCACCTCCCTCGGCGCTAGTTGCCGTAGGCGGGTGTCTGGCCCCAAATGTTCAGATGAAACATTTAGCAGTTCGTTGATTAACCCCCGGCCTGCGTGGTACACCCCGTCCAGATAGAGCGTCCTTGACTCCATGCCAGCCAAGTGTCCAGTTGCATATGTACTTTTTTAATGGCAGGATGTCTTTGATAAGGATCGCTCCATCAATGTCATTTTTAAGGACTCGCATTGCAATTATACACACACACACACACACACACACACACATACACCACTGGGCAAGGTTACACACCTCATGCTTTCCACTCGCAAGACTCATCTCGGACATCCTCCGTTTTATTACGACCCTCTTCCTCTCTTTGCCAGCGGAGGACTGTGGATGCTGCTGAGGGAAAATGCAAAGTAGAAGATGAACAACATCCATGACGCAGGGAGGCTGTGGAAACATTCTGGAAAGATTTCCTCTGTGTGTGTGTTGTGGTGCTTTTTGTGGCGTTCTGGTGGGCTGTGGCGTCCAACATCCACCAATTTGCTGTCTGAGGGGATGGATCCTTTTGTTCCAGATCAACATGTTTGACGTGTCTCTGTCTTCCTATTCTGTGATTTTAATCGGCCCCAGAGCTAAGCGTGGTTTCCTTTCCCAAACAGTGATGGTGGACTTTCTCCAGCAGTAACGCGGGTCTTCTGCTCTGTGACTCAGTCAAATCTGACGGATCAGGAGTCAACAAAGAGCGTCGGCATCAATGTCACTTATTGTCTTTGTTTTTTTGTGTTTTTTTTTCCCCACTTTATTTATTCTCTAGAGCAGTGATTCTCAACCTTTTACAAGGACCCTCAATTCGATACGTATTAGGCCATTTGATAAGATTTCTTCACTGGGAGGCCAAATCTGAGAATATTTTATTATCAGATATGATTTAGTGTCTATACTGTCGTTACAGAGATAAAACTCGTCACTATCGTACATTCTCTAACCGTGATAACGTCTTATAAATGCAATAATGGACCGCTAGCCCTGATATTTTAACTTGTTTGTTGTCTTTTGTATTCTCTGCATGGGTCAACAAGGAGAACATTAGCTGTCACATTATCATTAAGATGCACTCTGCACTGTCATTACATTATGCATTAAGTATGTACATATCGGCAAAGTGCACGTTGTGCATATCGTTTGTAATATAAATATCTATAGCTGCTACTTTTAGATGACCAGCCATCAGACATTGCGCCTATTGATGATTATCAGTTGTGTAATACCAACTTCTTTGTATACACTGTATGTCTAAGGTGGCCCTTAAATCCAAATGTTACTCACATGGCCAGGGTAAGGGTTTCGGAGTCTCTCACGAGGACAATATCACTACACTAAAATACACGATGCGTATTACAATGATTGCAATGGGGGAAATAAACGTATTTGCAATGGGATGCAAACAAGTTTATTTCCGTCTGAAGGAGAGCAGTGGAGTTCAGCAGAAACAACTGTGAGAATCCCAGAGAGAAGGAAGGAAGGAGATAGATAGAGAGAGAGAGAGAAGATAGGAAAGAGGAAATGAAAGACAGAACAGAGAGCGAGAGAGCGAGAGCGAGGGACATAAAAATACAACAGTGTGTGTTTGAGAGAAACTGAAAGAGAACGAGAGAACGAGAGAACGAGGTGGAGAGATCAGAGGGAGCAGCGCAGGAAGAGTGCAGAGGAAATTCCCTCCTGTGATGGGAGGGTCGTTCCAAAGCCGACTGGAGGAGAAACGCTGGCGAAGCAGCAAAACAGCCACACGGAGGAATCCATCACGAGGCCGCAGAAGCTGCCTTCCTGCACAGAAAACACTAATAAGGAGGCAGATAGTGTTACTGTTTGGAAGCATCCGTTTGTTTCTCGTTGTTTGTGTCTCCATCTCTGCTCCTCCATTAATATAAAAAAATAATGATATACCATAATTTTTTCATTCAGAAAACTCCTAGTTCTGTGATGAAATATTTCCATTTCAAAAACCACGATTCTTTTGTGTGTGTGTGTGTGTGTGTGTGTGTGCTGGTGTGGAGGTGTGTGTTCTGTGATGGAGGGCCATCAAACAGATTTGACCTCCGCTTCCTGCTTCCTCTCCACTTCCACATCACGTTTTTTGTTTTTTGTTTTTCGTTTTTCGTTTTTCTCACTGGGGGGCCTTTTCGTCCTCTTCGTCTTCTACCCCGTGGTCGTGTTCTTCTTTTGCTTCATC
>OMKR01105236.1:0-10726 GCA_900302355.1 Cyttopsis rosea | reverse complement strand
AAGGAATGTGTAGTCCGTGCAGCCGTGGTGCTAACTGATGGGTGTAGCCACTTCCCTTTTGACTCCAGAGTGGTTGCTTGGAAGCAGCTGGAGTTTCTCACGTGATTCCACTTCTATCAGGGACAGCCTCGTTGAGATAGCCTGGTCCTCTTCAGATGGCTGCAAGTCAGTCGGAAACCATCTGTCTGTCAGTTACAGACTTCTACTCCAGACGGGGGTCTATGTGGCACACTCCTTTAAGAAAGGCAGAGGCATTTAAGTGTGTGTGTGTGTGTGTGTGTGTGTGTGTGTGTGTGTTACAGACTGACAACCCGGCACAAACACCTGTTCCCTTTACAGCTTGCCGACATTTCCTCTTAACCAGGCCATTCACAGTAGGACGAGACCAGTGTTGCCCAATGGAAAATATAAAATCCACTGAGAAGGAAGCTTGCTTCACACCGAATTTGACAAAGAACAGCAAGACGTGCTGTGGTGCGGTGCAGAATTTTTGTGTCCGATCAAGGCTCCGGGATGCGTTAAAATTTTTCAACTCTGACAAGAAGTTTAGATCCGACACTACTTCCGGAAGTGACGTCGCTCAAGGTTTATTTATTGGAAATGGGTTTAAAACTAAATAAATACAGTAAGTAAGTAAATTATGATGTTATTAACGTCAACGTTGGATGTCACCATATTCACTATCAATAAATCGCTTATATAAGTGAATCGTGTATTTTTTGTCCACTTTGCAAACACTACACAAAGGGAGTTTTCAACTCTCATTCATGGGAAATGGTAAATGTCCAGCTGAGCAAACTACTCGCTGTGATGCGAAACTCAGGCTCAGTTCATCCGACGGCCACTAGGGGGAGGATCCGACTGTCGGATGCGTATACAGATTGGGTGTGAATCAGGCTTATAGACCATGAAATTATTATATTTTACCACAGATTGTGTGCCACCACTGAGAAACATTAAAATTGTTCGAATATTCTGTCTTGCAGAAAACCCAATTTTTCCAAATGGCGGTGTGGGAGAGAGGAAACCCGTTGTATGGACGAAAGCTTGCAGGTTCTGCTGCCTTAAAAAGGAGTAGGGGGCTTCCTGCTCGGTCGGAAGTCCACCACCTGCTCCTTGCATATATAGCATGCAATATTTGACAGCACATATAAAAATTCCTCACAATGGCATATACGTAGGTCAACAATGGTGGATCTTGGCAACCTTGGATGGAAGCAACATGGGTTGATATCATGGTGTCAGATGCTGTGACGCCGGCCCAAAAGCCACCTGTTGGTTTACAGCAGTTATTGTTTTCCAATATAGAGACTCTTTCTGTATTGACTTCATTGGTGATTTATAACAGCACCTGCTAAAATAATGATGAATCATATTGACTTTCCAACTTGCTTTCCAACACACACACACACACACACACAAACACACTGGCTTGAACACTGGCACGCACAAGTAGACTTATGTCTCAGAGTAAGTCCTTTTGTGAAAGAGCAGATCCCAATCAAAGTATGTTCACTTGTTTTCAACCCAGATCTTATTAAAATCGTCAGGGGCTCCAAAAACAGAATTCTTAAATCTACTATTCATTGAAAGATTGTTGGGACCTTAATGTTGGACTCTGGGATTTTGGCTGCATGTTTTAGGCCTGGATATTGTAGTGAAACGATTTCAAGGCATATATGCTTGGACGGGTGCTTGACTTTGTTTTGTTCATAGTAGTGAATGATGGCTTCACATTGGCATAATTTTCCACTTTTCAACAATATCATAATTGGTCTGTTTTTAACCCAGACTCTATTAAGACGTCTTGCAATTGCCCAATTGGACAAATATAATTTTTACAGCGCAATTCAGTTACTGTACACTTAAATGTCCAATCTCTCTCGCCATGAAGTTGGTTTTGTGTTGGCAGAACTGCAAAGAAACTCGGCTGCGTAAAAGTTTGATAAACAATATACAGATCTGAGTGTAAGGGGGGATACATGTTTTCTCTAAGGAAGGTTATCTTGCTTCATTGAAGGCTGAAGCGTTCACAAAATTTTCTCAGTGACATCTATGGGTGAAAATGTTGACTATAGTTCATGCAAGACAACATCTAAATAGGGCCTTGTACCCTTGAAGACAAATGGCCGAATAGCCCATCAATCCAAACAGCACAGACGTTGATCTTGGAAAAGGGACAGGAAGATGTTCCTGACAAGTGTCATGGAAGAACTATGCCATGTATTTGTTGTTTTATTAAGACAAAAGGTTTTTTTTAAAGGATGAAGTGTGTATGTTTGGAATTTTTTCAAGGGTATGATTGGAATTTTCTTGGCTGCTATATGGCCATTCCATGTTTTCCACTCACTGTGGGATACTCCAAACTCCTAGTCTCCGAGTCATTCCGCATTAGGAAATAACATGGGGAAACAACAACGGGATACCGTGCTAGAATATTATTACTTCCTATTCGCTGGGCGCTCTGTGGGAGAAATAATACAATTGACTTCTGGTCAGTTCGTGCAAAAACAGCAGATGATTTTGTTTTCTTTTTTTGTTAGCTCCCATTGTGCATGCCAACGGTAATCCTATTGAGATCGATTTATGTGTAGCCCGAGTGCTGACCCACAATCTGGGCTGGCATTGCTCAGCTGCTCGAAAATTCTTCTCGTCCCCAGGAGCAAAAAACAGACCGGGTTTCAGCCTAAAATGTACTCTGGAAAGCTTGTGACGTGAGGTCCCATTGTTTGATGTATGAGCTGGCTTTTGAAGGAGTCTTAGAGCAGTGGCACTGAGGTGGTGCCCTTTGATTATCTCAGTAACAATGAGGCCATTCAAGGACCGCTATTGCCCGACTTCTGTGTTTTTGTTTCCCTCACAGCCAGATGACAAATTAGTCAGACTTTGAAGTATAAATTTAGTTATTTTTGTAAATAATGCTGAAGATGTAATGACTGGTGGAAAGACAGGCAAGAGGACTCAATAGCACGACTTGGAGACAGGAACTTTAATAAAAGAAAACGTCTTTATTGGAACAGGATCGGTGCACAGGTACAGTCAGCGGAGCGAACAATCCGACAGTGAGTAGACAAGGTGAGGTGGTTTGGTACACAAGTGGTAAGTAGATAGGGCAAACAATCCGGCAGGGAGTAGACAAGGTGAGGTGGTTTGGTACACAAGTGGTAAGTAGATAGGGCAAACAATCCGGCAGGGAGTAGACAAGGTGAGGTGGTTTGGTACACAAGTGGTAAGTAGATAGGGGAAACAATCCGGCAGGGAGTAGGCAAAGGTGAGGTCCAGGAAACAGAACAGAGAATCACAAATACCAAGAAAGTAGGTAATAACGCTGGAACGCTTGACACATGGTACAAAGACAAACTGGCACAGAGAGAGGAGAACACACCGACTAAATACAGTCGGGACAGGAGGGAAAGGTAAGGAGGAACAGGTGAAACTAATCAGGGCGGGGTAGACAATCACACAGGCGGGAAACACACAAAACCAGGAAGTGAGGAAGACTCTAGGGAGCAGGGCGGGACATCACAGAAGATTTAAGATGTATTGCATTGGAGCGCCGTTTCATAGGATTAGTCCCCAAAAAGCGGATTTTTCACCAAATGTACATTTAATATAATATAAATATAATATTCATATAAATAAAAATCATACAGACACACACACCATAAAATTCATTTTTTTGAAAGCAAATATTTAAAAAATATTGTTTTAACTGTGATACATTAGCAGCCTGTCTTTTGGTTTTATGGTGACGGCATTATTTGAGCATTTAGAATTTTTACACACACACACACACACACACACACACACACACACACACACACACTACATCTATCTATCTAGTGAGTGAGTCCTAACCCTGTGTAATTGTAATTGATCACATCTAGTGGTTCAAAGCAGTCAGTTTCGAGGCGGCGTTTAGATTGGATAGAAATGTGTTGTAACAACAGCACTAGACAATGTACGTGTACTGTACAAATAAATATACAAATAACAGAAAAAGACTCACAAAATATACATTAAATATATATTACATACCTGTATGTCATATTGTATTTAGAATGTATGACCAGTAGATGGCAGTACGTTACTATTCAAGTTAAATTTAGCGATTCATGTCGATCAAGCGTGTGTGTGTGTGTGTGTGAAAAGTAAAATAATGTAAAGTATTTTTTTTTTTAATATAAGTAAAAATTAAAAAAAATTAAAAAATGATAAGAAAAGTCAACCAAAAATAGAACAATGTAAAAATGGCCATTATATGCAGATAGCTATTGCGACCACTTCTGCGCACCTTCTCTGCGCATACCCGGAAAAACATTTACCTCGTGGAGACGGCGCGTGTGAAACGGCAGCGGCGGTCAGATCAGTGGGTACGTAAACTGGCGAAATTTCAGGCAGAATGAGTTAAAAAGCAACACTTTTTGAACCGCCGTCCGGTTAAATGCGCTTTTGTGGGAAAATGTACGTTTGGAGGCTGATTTTTGAATTCGCCTGTTAGCTCGGCTACATAGCGGAGCTGCCTGAAATCAAACTTTTCGTTGTATGCCATCAACTACACCGAATGTAGATACAACCATATTTGCAGTCAAAGACGTGGGAAACGTGTCGTCCCAAATAGTTAAAGAGTCCTTACTGCTTAGAGAGTCCTAGGGTTGATTCACAAAGCGATTTTCTTTGAATACGAATTAGATTAGATGGAGAGGTACGGTGGCTCAGTGGTTAACACTGTTGCCTCACAGCAAGAAGGTCCTGGGTTCGATTCCCGCCGCGTTGGGTCTCCTACAACATAAGGACCCTGACTAAAAACGTGTCGTTGTGTCGTCCTGTCCCTGACCACGGCAAAGTGAGGGCTGCCCACTGCTCCTGGCTGCCCCTGGAGAGGAACATATATATATGAAAGCAACGAAAGTGAAAAGTACTAAACAATGGTAATTGGAAAATGCATGCAAATGGTAAACATTGCAATAAATAGACATAGTGAAGCGAGTGGGGTGTAGAAAGCTTCTCTACAGCCTCAGTAATTCACTTTTAACAGCTTCCAACACAGTGATCTAATCAGATTGTTACAAGTCACTACATCTCACTGCCTACCTATTTCCTCTGCTATAACTTGATAGTTGATAGTTTTTCTTCTTTTAACACCTGGGGAAGTTTGTTTAATTAATTCTATTTTGGTTGTTGTAATATGTCCATCTGATATCATTGGCGGATGGAAGGTTGGCCGGATATCGGGGCTGGAAAAAATTCGCAATGGTAATAATCCAAACTGCATTTTAAGGTAAAATGGCCGACAATATGCCAGAAGAGAACGGGGAGGCGCTGCCGACGGCTGAGGAAGAGGCGGCGGAAGCAGTAGAAGGTAGGGCTGCACGATATGGTAAAAAAAAAATCATATTGCAATTATTTTGACAGATATTATGATTGCAATATGATCAAATGATCATTTTTGCATCACAATTTTCATTTTCACTGAAAAAACTATTAAAATCATGTTGATGTGACAAAGAAACTTGTTTTTTTTACATCTGGAGAACAACATTTGTAGGCCATGGCATCTCTGCAGCACTACAGTACTTTGTTTATAATGCTGTTTTGTCACATTTTACCTTTATCAAAAATTGCACCTTCTGCGATTTGGATATTGCACTTGGCCATATTGCGATTTCGATAATATTTTGATTAATTGTTCAGCCCTAGGAGAAGGGATGGAGGTCACCATGACAACACAACTGGAAAGTCTTAACGTCACTCAGCTGGACCCATACCCACAGAGAGAAACTGCAGATGCACACACACAACCCGCCGCAACACCTCCCTCTCAAGAGACCGCCAGCGGCGTGGAGGGCGCGTGTGTGGGAGCAACTGTACGTACGCAAGAGTGTGTGGCTGTAGGGAGGCCAGAGCACTCAGAGGACTCGGACAGGTATACACACACACACACACACACACACACGATGGATGAATGAATGGATAGATACTTTACGATTGAAATGTTGGTGTCACAGCAGCTCGCATTTAAAAAAAGCAATTACAACACAAATAGTAAGAGAATGGCAATAAACCTGAGGATCACCTGAAAGAATTGGCTATATATGGTAAAGCTAAGGGTTAAGATAAAAGAGGGAAGGGAACGTACAATAAACAACAAAAATAAACCTAAATATAAACCTAAGATAAACAATGAAGAATAAAAGTGGCTATTACAATAACTTACTGATAGACAGTAAGCATTAGGGCTGATATTCCTCTATAATCCCATTTGAATTTGTATGCTTTATTATTTTTAATATTAGAATATATTCAAAAATGTAATGCTCAAATTTAGTACTATTTATCCTATATGCTTATGACTATGCACCCACACTATCAGCACACATATAGTTGTTATGCATGTTTTGTCCACTAGAGGACATTCCAACCACTCAAAGCAAACAACACTATTTTGACGGTTGCTATGGACTCTGGTTGCCATTTTTGGAGGATCACTTCCATTCATTTACATAGATACAGCTAAAATATATGAAATGTACAAAAATGGAGAAAGGAAGGGAGAAAAAGAAGGGTCAGGGTTTCACACAAGACAACATTTTTTGTGGCAGTTTTTCACCTAAGACTTCCAAGCCATCTTTTAACTCAAATATTAACTGACCGACATTCAGTCTATGTGAGTGATCCCCCACATATAGCGGCTTGCTCCAGCAATGTGACTTCAGCTTCCCAAGCCCGATTGATGTTTTGTTGTAACGTTACCAATAAACATTTGGGAAGCCAAGTAAAAAATGAAGTTTAGGCACAGGATAACGTTCACTAGGATGGATGGATTGCATATTTTGATTAGCAAACGTTTGTCATCAACAACATCGTACTGTACTCCGACACAAATGAAAGTCAAGAATATTTATAGTAGGATATCAGAAATAGTCCAGCAACTTTTACAAGAGTTACATTCATTTACTTTCACCAGTTCCTTAAACCTGGGGTTAAGCTACTGAGTACTGACTAGGCTTGGGCAATTGGACGAATATATCGGCAATCGCGATTGGCTGAGTCCAATCAGCGTTTGTTATTTAAGTGTTTTTTATTGACTATAATCCCAGCTGTGGAGAACACTCAGCTCTGACAGATGTACCCAGGATGCTCAAGTAGCGCTGCGCATCTGGGGCAAGATGGGGGTACCTGGAGCTTGACATCTTCCACCACGGCAATGGGTTGTTGCCGGCGGGTAGTTGGGTCTCCCTCTCAGACATCAGCATTTCTTGCTGTAGCGCAGCATCAATTGCAGATGCACCACCTGATGCGTCTGCTTCTGCTAGGTGATTAGCATTCCCAAAAGTAGCCTTCCCCCATAGCACTGAGAGCATTTTTTTCCTGGCTTGGTGTCCCCTCCATAGCCACATCCTCATCTTCCTCCTCCACAATCACAAAAGGACAAACTTCAGAGGCAGAAGGACTGATACTGTCGGGTATCGGTCGGTTGATAATGCGCCAGTGGCCACTTTGAAAGGCTTCAACACCTATTTGAGCGAAGAAAACATAACATTAGAATAACGTCTGCTGAGCCCAGCGCCCTCAGTCCCCAACCATTTACTAACTAGTGACTAAGTTAGCTAGCTAGGTGTGATCAATCGCGAATTTATTATAACGCATTTAATGCCATGATCAAATATAAACATTTTCGGGTTATTCTAATTTCTATGACTCACCTGCTCCATAAAGATGCACTCCCTGGTACTCAACACGAGATGAGCGAGTTTCTTCTCCATGATATCGTAAGTGCTGTTCCAGCTCGTGGGACAGTCATTGATTAGCTTTGCAGGTTTCACGCCAAGCAGCTTCTGTTTTGCTTCCAGGAGATAACAATCGGTAGTTGACTTGTTGAAATGGAGATCTGTGGCCTTTAGTCTGCTGACTGGAGTTTCGATAGCTTGTACTGCCAGCCCTTTCCTCGCAGCCAGGTTAATTGTGTGGCCCATGCATGGGACATGGACGGCCTGCAGGTGCCTCTCAACTGCGTTAACATAATTTTTTGAGAACTATGTCTTTCAGTTCCCATTCTGTGTCTATAATATGTGAGGTGAGAATCGTTCTGATGTCATCTTTAGTGGTGTCAGAGTTTTGCAACTCTGTCGGTGATGGTCGGGCAGCTTGGGACCGCGTACCTCGGCTCAAGCTTGCGGATAAAATCTTTATTTTTATTTATTTTTTATTTTTTTGTGCTGTCAGCATGCTTGGCATACAAGAGAGTATTTGTATGTCGTTGCATCTAGGACAGAGTTGATCTGCAAGTGGAGTTCAAATTCTCGACCTTATTCTTTCTTTAATCAGCAAATACTGCTGCAATAACTCTGTCCAGTGGATCACCTGGGGGATTGACAAGAGCACAGCTTTTTTGTTATACAAGACCGCCACCAATCCCCCTCTTTGTAGCATGATCTGACCATGTTTTGATCTATAAACAACTAATTTTCAATACTTCTCCAGGAGGGGGAGAATCACAATGGGTGAGACAAATATACATAGAAACAAAGAAACAACATGTACATGGAAAAACATAAACATCAGGCGATGTATTAACAAAACATAATTAAGTTGATGGAAATTGGAACAGCAATTTGGCATGTGGCCTCTTCCTGTGTTAGCTAAGGCAGTAAAGGAGAGAAATGGACAAGGATATAATCAGGAGGGTGTTCGGGGTGTATTCGGTGCTGGTGGTGTGTGTGCGCCTGCTATTTGTCCACGTGTGTGTGTGTGTGTGTTGACCGGTGAGTATGAAGGACTCGAAGGTCCTAATTAGTTCTGGTGTACGAGGTCAGAACTATATCGTAGCGCTTCCAAGCAGCGGAAAAGGCCTCGCAGCCACCCAGCACAAAGGGGAGGCCCGCCACACCGTAACTGGCGAGATGCCCCGTCTTGCCACGAGCCCCCACCCCTGTCACATGGCGCAGGGCACCCCGTCGTCAATCCCCGCGGGGCGAACAGAGCCCCGCCAACGCCTGGATGTGGCGGATGCAATTTATATCTTTAAATCCAGCGAGATGTTAATGGGCCGTATATCTTTGCAGATGAAAGTGGTCAATTTATCTTTAATCGCTGTTTGACGGGCAGCTGATAATCCTCACGATGAAGCAGGACGCAAGAAAATGGTCATTCGTGCCTGCTTTGGTCGTGGTTCCTCTGATTCTGTCAGCTCGGCTAGCTTAGTAGGGTCTAGCGTTAGCAGGTGTGCCCTCAAGTTACTTGTTGTGGAGTGGTGTTTCACATGAGCCTTTCATATTCTGTAGATAACAATGTCTTTATTTGTTATATTTCCATTTGTTGACGGAAATCCAAATAATTGCCATACGCTGCCTAAATGTCTGGAGTGACGAGCTCCTGTTCACAGCTTTCTGCCATTTCTGAGGTCGAAAGTTTAATGTAATTCATACTCATACTTATTCTTCATCACGTGAATTGATTCGTCAACATTAGCCAATACATTTATAATCAATTATTTATTTATTTTTAAAAAAATCTAATGGCAATTTCAACATTCTAATAGTAATAATATATTTTTAATATTCAAATTCTATTCGAATTTCGAATTTCTTGCAGCCCTGGTAAGCGTAAACCTAGAATTACCAAAAATAATTAAACAAGCCTCGAAATCAACAAAAAGCTAGAATAACTGGCAATATGCACTAACCTATAATTAACTAGAAGATATGATGATGAGATGTGGTGTGTACTGTCAGAAGGAGAATGAATTTGATGCTTGTTTTGTCATTTTACCTGACCATTACAGTGACAGCTCTTCATCATCCTCTACTTCCTCCTCCACTCCCTTGGTGAGGGCGCTCGCGATGGATGAGGACGATGATGAAGGCTTCAGCCAACCCACCCCCATCAAGACCAGAGATGAAGTTTTGCTCGAGGTGGCTGTGTGTTCAAATGGATGGGGGGGATGTAAGGGTGTTACGATTCTCCAAATCCTCAATTCGATTTTGATTCTTGGGGTGATGATTCGAAATCAATTCCCGATTCAGTACATAGGGGTGCTAACTTCAGGATCTACTCCAGTCCGCTGTGTGCAAAGCGGTGTGGAATATTATGGCATGAAAGCAGAGTAAAGTGTGTGTATAAGATAATGTAATTTTTATATTTTAAAAAGTTATGTCAACTGATTGCAACAATGTAAACACACAAAGGAAAACCTAAAGCCCCTTTCACACATAGTTCCTGGTAAATTACTGGGATAATCTTTCCGGCACCGCTAGTGAGTTTTACTATTCAAACATGCAGCTACATCCAGGAAAATTTCCGTCTTGCACCTTTTCAAACACTCCATGATAATGCCAGAATAGATGTGGCAAGGGACAGTCCAACAGTCCCCCCTATCGCACACAGAACGGCACACAGACTCATTCACTTACGCGCACAAAGAGATGTGAATGTATGCATGCTACATTTTTATAAAAAAATAATACATTTCTGCTGAAACACTGCACAAAACAATTATAGACAGTCATTTGCAAAAAAAAAAAACAGCAATCGGAATCGGCCATGAAAAATCATGATCGGTGCATTGTAGAATATTATTCAACACATTTGCTAGACAAGTAATGTGTTTTCGTGATGTACTTGAATCAGAAACACGCATTTGATTAAAAGGAACATTAATAGAGCGGAAGTGGACAGAGACAGGGACAGCGGAGTCTTGAGATTGGGTCGCTCACTCCACATCACG
>OMKR01105229.1:0-21666 GCA_900302355.1 Cyttopsis rosea | reverse complement strand
ATTGTTACTAGAATGTATTCCCATTGTTACTAGTATCTATTCCTATTGTTACTAGAATGTATTCCCATTGTTACTTGTATCTATTCCCTTTGTTACTTGTATCTTTTCCCATTGTTACTAGAAAGTATTCCCATTGTTACTAGTATCTATTCCTATTGTTACTACTATCTATTCCTATTGTTACTAGAAAGTATTCCCATTGTTACTAGTATCTATTCCCATTGTTACTAGTAACTATTCCCATTACTAGTATCTAGTAATGTTACTAGTCACTAATGAATAAGTACTAGTACTTATTCATTAGTGACTAATGCCTTTTCTTGCTGTTACTAGTAACATTTTTTGTTTTACCCGTCATGAGAAATAGACACTAGACAAAACAGCTTGTTGATAGTTAAATTTAAAATGTTACCAGTAAAAATTACCAGTAAAGGTGCAGTGTGT
This sequence comes from Cyttopsis rosea, assembly GCA_900302355.1. NCBI lineage: Eukaryota > Metazoa > Chordata > Actinopteri > Zeiformes > Parazenidae > Cyttopsis > Cyttopsis rosea. Next base: position 21,222 of record OMKR01105229.1, on the reverse strand, counting down.
AGAATTTAGTGGCATTTAACGGAAAATACTTGGCAGAAATGGAATATAATATTCATAAGTATGTTTTAATTAGTGTATAATCCCATGAAAGAATCGTTGTGTTTTCATTACCTTACATTGAGCCGTTTATATCTCCATGGGGGCTGAAGCCCCTTCCACGGAGGCCGCCATGTTGCACCGCCATGTTTCTACAGTAGCCCAGAACGGACAAACCAGACACCGGCTCTACAGAGGGACTTTCACGTTTTGAGTTTTGCGGCCACCGTCGCTTCTCCTACACGGAGGGGAATTCAATTGGTTGCAATCTGCAACCTCACCGCTAGTGGCCACTAAATTTCTACACACTGCATCTTTAATATAACAATAATAATAAAAATATTAAAATAATAATAAAATTAAATAGAATAAAAAGTGAAGTAAAAGTAGAATAAAAATAGTCAAATATATCCAACGAGCCGAAAAATATATACAAGACATATATAAAAAATATATACAGAATATACAAAATGCGGTACTATGCACAGGATAAATTATTAAATATATATTTATAATAGTGTGTGCGCTGAAACCAGGCTCCTCCACAACCAACACTAATATTTGTTGTTTGAGGCAAGATAATCACACACTCCCACACTCCCATTCATTCTGGGAATACTGAGATATTCTATTTCCACGTTCCACGCAGAGTTTGTGGAACGGAGTCAAACTGTTTCCTGTTTCCTTGTCCCCATCCTCCGTCAGAGTGCTGAAGGTGTTCCTGTCGCGCACCGCCCAGCGGGTGCCCTACATGTCCAGCCTCCGCCTGCTGAGGATCTTGGGAGTCATGCTGCTGACCGTGTCCTGGTTCCTGTGCGCGTGGACCGTGGGCGTTCTGCAGAACCGCGACCGCAACATCCCGGTGCTGATCACAACCCGCACGGCGACCGGCCAGGGCTTCAGCCTCTGCTCGCTGGACTGCTGGGACTACATGATGGCCGTGGGTCAGTGCAACCGAATACGGAGCTCCCAAAACACGAATCCCAAACATGAAATCACATTATTTTTTGGGGGATGTAATGTGTCTTTAGGCTCCTTGGAATGTCTGCTCCCGCTCCTTCCCCCCCGCGGTTAAACCGGATAACAGTAAAGTTATCCACCATTCAGCTTGTATTGGTTGGATTTTAGCGCCACGTTGGGATGTGGGCCGGATCGGAAGCAAAGACATGACATCGATGTGATTGTCTTTCTCTGCATGGACACGACATCGGCGCTGAATTGCATCTAATTCGACAGCGGTATGAACGTGGCTGTAGTGTCACAGTAAACATTCAAACCTTTTCCTAACCCGGGGAGCACTCATTGCGGGAGGGTCAGCATATTGTGTTACCTGTATTCTGGCACAATGGTGTGTCTTGGCTTCATGATCCTTGACCTTAGCAACACCAAAATCACATTTTAAACGTATTAAACAACAGCCACAAGATATGTTGCAGTGGCCCTTTTACCCCATAGACACTCAATGGCAAATTGATACACATAAACTCAGAAATGAAACTAATATTTACCACCACTGTGGTTTTAAACATCCTAGAATGAATATAGAAATGTTTTCATGCACCATTCCACGCTGCCCATCGGCCTGATTCATTTACAGTATATGAGGTTAGAATTAATTGAGGTTCGGGAGCGGAGAGTAGACCAAACCCCAACCACACCTACTACCGATCAACTTTACATACATATACCGGTCAGATCCATCCGTCATGCGGTTGTCTTATCTTTCGCAACCCGCCACCTCCCCAGTCTCCATCCCTTAGGAAGCGTCAGGGGGATGCGAAGGCGTGGCTGAGGCCTGACGCCCTTAAACACCAAGAGGTGGTCAGGGTGTGGTGTTGGGGAATTGAAAGATACAGTACAAGATGATACAAGATGATGGTGATGATGGATGAGAAAAGATTCTCATTCATCATCACCATCATCTCGTATCTTCTATTACACCGTATTTCGCATATTATCTTCAGTCAATTCCAACTCGATCTACAGGTGCAGCTTATAAAATTAGAATATTGTGAAAAAGTTCAATATTTTTTGTCACTCATTTCAGAAAGTGAAAATTGTGATCGGCAGAGTGCTGTATCAAAGCATATTCATGGAAAGTTGACTGGAAGGGAAAGGTGTGGTAGGAAAAGGTGCACAAGCAACAGGGATGACCGCAGCCTTGAGAGGATTGTCAAGCAAAGCTGATTCACGAACTTGGGGGAGCTTCACAAGGAATGGACTGAGGCTGGAGTCAGTGCATCAAGAGCCACCACGTACAGACGTGTCCAGGAAATGGGCTACAAGTGCCGCACTCCTAGTGTCAAGCCACTCCTGAACCAGAGACAACGCCAGAAGCATCTTACCTGGGCTAAGGAGAAAAAGAACTGGACCGTTGCTCGGTGGTCCAAAGTCCTCTTTTCAGTTGAAAGTAAATTTTGCATTTGATTTGAAAATCAAGGTCCCAGAGTCTGGAGGAAGAGCGGAGAGGCACAGAATCCAAGTTGCTTGAAGTCCAGTGTGAGGTTTCCACAGTCAGTGATGATTTGGGTGCCATGCCATCTGCTGGTGCTGGTCCACTGTGTCTTATCAAGTCCAAAGTCAACGCAGCCGTCTACCAGGAGATTTGAGCACTTCATGCTTCCGTCTGCTGACCAGCTTCATGGAGATGCTACTTTCCTTTTCCAGCAGGACTGCCATCTGCCCACACTGCCAAAACTACTGGTAAATGGTTTACTGACCATGGTATTACTGAGCTTGATTGGCCAGCCAACTCGCCTGACCTGAACCCCATAGAGGATCTGTGGGGTATTGTCAAGAGGAAGATGAACCAGACCCAACAATAAAGACGAGCTGAAGGCCGCAATCAAAGCAACCTGGGCTTCCATCACCCCTCAGCAGTGCCACAGGCTGATCGCCTCCATGCCACGCTGCATCGATGCATTCATGCAAAGGGAGCCCCAACCAAAAGTATCGACTGCATAAAAGAACATACTTTTCAGAGGTTCGATATTTCTGTTTTGTAAATCCTTTTTCTTTATTGATCTTTTGAAATATTGTAATATTTGGAGATAGTGGATTTGGGGTTTTTATGAGCTGTAAGGCGTAATTATCAAACTTAAAATAAAGAAATGCTTGAAATACTCTGGTTTACAGGTCTAGAATATATAAAATTTTCACTTTCTGAAATGAAACAAAAAATATTGAACTTTTTCACGATATTCAAATTTTATGAGCTGCACCTGTATGTGTTGTGGTGTGGACTCGTGAAATTGAGTTTAGAAGATTGGTGAAGAACGCCACGTGGTCCCACCGCAGTCCCAACCTTCTGTCTGTTTCCTGGACGCTGGTATTGCACGTGGCTGCTTTTCCCCACGTTGGGGTCTTCACATGCAGCGTCCTGTGAAGCGCTCTGCGTGGCTTCAGTCCCGATCTGTCGTCCACAGCCGAGCTGCTGTTCCTGTGCTGGGGAAGCTCGCTGTGCAGCGCCGTCAAGCCCGTTCCCTCCGCCTTCCACGAGCCGCGCTACATGGGCGTGGCCATCCACAACGAGCTGCTGCTCTCCTCCACCTTCCACCTGATCAGGTACCCCGCCCCGTCGCCAGTCCAAATGCCGCTTGATATTTGATGACGGTGATATTCACTGACGATTTTGTTCTTCTGTGATTGGTTGGTCTGTTTTCGTCCTGTTCAGATTCATCTTGCCGTCGCTCCATCCTGACTGGATGCTGCTGCTGTCCTTTACGCACACCCACGTCACCATCACGGTGACGCTCGCCCTTCTCTTTGTTCCCAAGGTACTGCCACCAAACCCTGCGTTCCATCTAGTCTAGAAATACACTATATATCGTTTACTACGACTGTTTTGAATGAATGAATGAATATATGCGAAGAATAGACTTTGCTTATCCTTTGTGAGTGTACCACACATAACGCAGACGTAGGTCGGTAATTCCCAAATCACGTTAAGTACCCGGGGACTGTTAATCTTGTGTGAATGATGCAATAGTCCCAAAATAACATACCTCAAAATTAGGTGGATAGTGGGGTGACCGGGGGTCTCTCATCTATTTGCGTTCCTTTAAAAGGAATCCTGTCAGTGCCAATGGGTACGTTCACATTTCCATTTCCATACACCAAATCTCATATACGTACTTGAACGATGCTAGATAATGCATCCAAATGACCAATATAATTGGCCTGTATTTGGAATACTTTTGGCAACATACTTAACTTTATCTGGAAAACACACTTTTACATTTTTCATGGAATAATAGTTTTTTTTTTTACATTTTACTTAAACCCCACCACCCCTCTGAAAGTCAAATACACCTTTTTAACAAGCGATCAGCTTTGATACCTGCACAACTCTGGTCGTTGTTGTTTCTTAACCTGCGTCTGTGTCTCTGTCAGTTCCTCCATGTGTCCAAACCCGGGAGAGAGGAGATCGCAGCAGAGGTGTATGAAGATGAAGTGGACCTGCGGCGCTCCAACTCATACCTCAACAGCAGTTTTCACTCCGCTTGGAGTGACCACAGCTTGGACCCCGATGACATTCGGGTAAAGCTCTCTGCCCCCCTCACACCAAACCGATAGAAAATTGGCGTTCAGGCAGCACGGCCGTTTATCAATATTTGTTGTTGTCCTTCTATTCCAAACTGAACTGGCGTTTCCATAAAACCGAGAACCCCTTAAATCCGGATGTGTTCTCTCTCAGCCCAAAATATGGAGGATGCATGGGTTGGTGACTTGGCTCACTGGATTGACCCATATATCCCAGCATGCATTTTGACACCCACGGTAGGACGGAGGGAAACACGACAGTTAGTTCTTCTTTTAAGAATGGATTGGACATAATCCCCAAGAGCACAAGAACCTTAAAGCATGTGGTATTGATAAACAACCCATGCCAAAGTTTAAATGCTTTAAAACATTTTAAATTGTTTAAACATCGCCTAAATTTAGCTTTGCCCACCCATCACCCTCGCTCAAACAGACTTAAACAACTTTTTAAAAGAATTATAATTTTCATCATAAAGAAAAACTGCCACTACCCTCTGTGCATTTTCATAAATGGTTGTTTATGGTTTCATAAACATGTTGTATGACCTGTCTTTTTCCAACCCTTACCCTTTTCTTATCCCTAACTATTCTCCCCCAATATTGAAACCTGCCTCTCACCACTACTGACATATAACTGTCCCTTTCTTTTCCACCCCTCTATCATTTCCACCCTGCATCAACCCTGTCCTTCTTCATGCGCACCAGGATGAACTAAAGAAGTTATATACCCAGTTGGAGGTCCACAAGACCAAGAGGATGACAACTAACAATCCTCATCTCTCAAAGAAGCGAAGTTCTCGTCGAGGGTTGGGAAGGTCCATTATTAAACGCATTACTGAGTTCCCAGAGTCCATGAGCCGTCAGTGCAGTCGCGAGGAGAAAGATTCTTCCTATTATAGCAAAGGTGTAAATCAATCAGAATCTTTTAAGAAAGCCTTGGATAATGTTAGTATCAGCTACAAGGGATCAATAAAATCACCCTCACCGGTAATGCGAAAATCCCACAGTGAACACGACAATGTAAGGGAGAGGGATTCTTCGCTGCGAGATTCCATGTTGAGGGCCAACATGATAAAGAGAGCCTCGCAGCGATCGGAAACGGATTCCTTGGACATTCCTCCGGGGGTCTGCAAGTCGGCAAGTGCCCAAAATCTGACCATAGACAACAATCTTCTGCATCCTGATCACACCAGGCTTCACAAGTCCCGAAGCCTATCCTCCACAAACACACACATTATGGAGGACATACCCAAGGTTAACAGAGCCAGTTCAATGCTGACAAAGTCCAGACAGGAGATGACCATGACCATCAAGGACCAGACCACTAGTGCTCTCCAGTCACAGTCATTTGACAAGGCTGAGATTTGTCCGTGGGAAGTGGAAGAGGAACGACCCGCAGACAAGAACCAGAAGCATGTCACCTACGCCCCCACTCAGGACGGTGATGCACAAAGCCCAGAATGTCCGACCTCTCCGCTGGTGCATGTCTGTCCTTGGGACTATATTCCACCACCGGAGAAGATTTCTGTCACAGAAAAGTCTTTAGAAGGAGAATGTGATTCACCAAATCCCCAGGCTCCTGTCTCTGCTAGTGCACCAGGCTCTCCAAGACAAAAGGCTGAAAAGGATCAGCGTGTTTTTTCTTTCCGCACTACAACTCAAAAGTGGCTCTCTGTTAAGACATTCATGGGATCTCAAGATTCAGATTCAAGGGATAAACTCAACAAGGAGGCAGGTGGCAGTTTAAAGAAAGAGGATTCGGTTTCTCAAAAATGTCAGTCAGACAGTTGGGGAACTGCCTCCCCGAAATCCAAGTCAACAACGACAAGTAGAAATCCAAGTTTTGAAAGGAAGACACTTCAGAAAAGAAGCTTAACTACGCCTGAAGGTAAACCTTGCCTCGTGAAACAAAATGCAATAAGAATGCCCTCTGGAGATTCTTTTGATCGAAGTCCAAGGGCGATGGTGATTGTTAAGTCTATCTATCCTTGGGACTGCGAGGATACACCAAAAGATTACATGTATGAAAATGTGCTCCTATCAAGGCAAAACAGCATCCGCAGCAATGCAAGTTCTTGGGAAACTGGAGGCACCAGTTCTAGAACTCCCTCCACCCACAGAAGAGGCAGCAATCGGATTACACCCGTTCGGAATGTACCTCAAATGGATGTCTGCCCCTGGGATACGCCTGGTTCCGTCCAACAGGGACAAGGACAGTATAGGCAACATAATGCTAAAGTTGATGTCTGCCCATGGGAGGTTGAAGAATCACAGCCATCGGAAGGTGCTAGTGTGTGCTCCTGGGAGTCCCGGGTAAAGGAAATTGTGGAAAGACGGGAGAGTGGTCTTGGTAATGTTTGCCCTTGGGAATCACAAGATATGACTGCAACTTCAAATACAACTGCATCCAAGCAGTCACACCTGAGCCAACAGTCTCTGAGCCGACCAGCAGACATTTGCCCGTGGGAATCTGTGGAAACCCCACAGCCTTCAAATAGGCAAGATGGTGTCATTAGCAATGTCTGTCCATGGGATGTTCAGGAAAAGTCTGAAATTGTATATGAAAACATAAAGCCTCCGGAGTTCAAGGGATTCTTGAAGGCCTCTTTACCCCAAGGAAACGTCAACCCTAGCGTAACTGTAGATTTGTCATCTGATGGAAAGCCATGTGAGAAAGAAGATAGCAGTAAAGCTGTTAAAACTGTGTTTGCAATTTCAGCTTCTCTACAACTGGCCAAACAAGTTAGCAAGACAGTTGAGAGTTGCCCGTGGGATTTTCCTGATCCTCCCAAAATCACGGCTGATCTTTGTCCTTGGGAAGAGGGAAACACAGAGCCCTCTGTGACAAAGCCAATAATGGAGCTTGCTTCACAGGAGGCCACTTCCATCAAGGGTGATGTTTGTCCTTGGGAAACTGGACATGAAGACACATCAAAAGACTCCCGGACAGATGTCTGTCCTTGGGATACAGCATCAGTACAATCAGAGGAGAAACAACACTCGAGAGAAAATGTTTGTCCTTGGGAAAGTGGGCAGATTGAAGACAGTAGTAGAGATATTAAAATGCCAAAGAGGCTGGAAGAGACAAAAAGACAAGACAGTGATAGGGCAGATGTTTGTCCTTGGGAAACCGAGGAACCTGACGCAATAAAGATAGAGGCATCTAAAAAATCGGAGACAGTCGTGAGGCAAGACACTCCTCGGGAAGATGTTTGCCCATGGGATACAGAGGAACCACAGTCTAAAGAGCCAGAAATATTACAAAGGCAGGAAAGCTCACAGGCAGATATCTGCCCGTGGGAAACAGCAGAGCCAGAAAGTGTGATAAGTCAGGTCAGTGCTCGACCTGATGTATGTCCGTGGGAGGCAGAAGGCACAGAAGTTGTCATAAAGCAAGACAGCATTCAGGCAGATGTTTGTCCGTGGGAATCTGGAGATCCACAAAACCCAACTGACAGCAGGCCAGATATAGATGGCAATGATAGAGAATCAGTCCCAGAAATCCAAAGACCAATCTTTAGTGAAGAACCACCTTCAGAAAGTAGCGCACAACCAGCAGATGAGTCTAAGGCCAATTTACAACTAAGCCGGCGTGATGCTCTGTGTCCCTGGGATCTGGAGAAGTCCCGCTCCGGATCGTTCACAGATATGGACTCAGATGTTTTTACATGGGAGCCTGAAAACATTCCTGAGGAAGAGGAAGATGATGATGCCGAGTGTGCAGCAGAGGCCTTTGTTTTCCCACCTGACTTGTGAGCGCTAAAGGTAAACAGGCTTCAACTTGTGAGCTTCGAGTAAACAGGCTTCCAACTTGTGAGCTACGAGTAAACAGGCTTCCAACTTGTGAACTACAAGTAAACAGGCTTAGAGTAAAAAGAAAGTTTGATGTCCGAGGGGAATCCCCTTATCGCCATCTCCCCGTCCCCCCGGGGCTGGCGGCAGAGCAGCCTAGCTTGAGCCAGAAGGAAGCCTGGGTCTGACTACAACCGTTCCACAGGGTAGAGGTGTCAAGGCAGATCGGACCTGGTAACAGCTCCTCTAAGGGGTTGGATGAATCGAGTGTGATACGTAACCGTTGTAAGCTCATAGAAAGCCTCGTGGGAACACATGAGTGAAAGAGACGATGACATTTTTCTTTGCAGATGAGGTGTGCCTGCCCCCTGATTATCGATCAGATAGTGTCTAGATGCAGTCCCCTTCTTCCTCCTTCTTCCCCAATTTTGAATTAAAAATGTTTTTGTGTCTTTGTATGTTTTAAGTGGCACTGCATGTATTTTGGATCAAATCAATATCAACTTCACCGTCATCAGATCAGTGTCAATTGGTGAATGTTTTACAGTTTACAGCACTAATTTGAGACACAGTTCCCTGTGTGTAACAGTGTACATTAAATTGTGCAGTCGAATTGTTAAGGTAATCTAGATTCATTGCAGAGGGTTTGTCTAAAGATTATAACAAACTAATCCTTGTTGAGTTGTTAAAATGGTTTTCAGGTTTTGGAAATTAACAGCAAAACACTACTAGTCAAGCTTGTTTGACAAAGATTAAAACTATGCATTGTTAAATGTTCCAACAAGAAACTTTACCCGTTTTGCCCAATTAGAGGAATGAAAAACTGGTTAAATGTTTTACGTTTCACTTTAAATCCAATTCAGCAGAGCTAAATATATATAAATGACTTCAGTTTTATTACATGGGACACTGGACAAAAAACGTCACCTCTCAAGATACTGAAAAAAAACAACATTTAAATAGTGAACAGCAGTTCCCAAATACAATAATTTACCATCACCTTAAATTGCTACCATTACAGTGGAGTAAAATCGACACAATTATAAATTCCTATACAATGTGTTTCACCTCATCTCCCTGTAATGGACACAGAACTGGTGTACTCCGTTAGCACGCTCTTTATAAGAATACATATGCCATATAGAGGAATATGGTTTAACAAGATATGAGCATCTGAAACGACTGAGTAAATTGAAGACATCTGCATTGGACAGCACGCTTGTAAATCCAAATGTGGCTAATCATACTCTCAGATGGAGCTGCTTTAATTTGTAATACTTTGTAATAATTTCAAATTTCAACTTTTAAAGTTGAAGTCTGAGATTTAGCGGCATCTAGTGGTGAGGTTGCAGATTGCAACCAATTGAATTCCCCTCCATGTAGGAGAAGCTATGGTGGCGCGAAAAACGTGAAATTCCATCTCTAGAGCCAGTGTTTGGTTTGTCCGTTCTGGGCTACTGTAGAAACATGGCGGTGCAACATGCCAGTCTCCGCTCCCCATGTAGATATAAACGACTCATTCCAAGGTAACGAAAACACGATTCTTATTTTCATGGGATTATACACTAATTAATACATACTTATGAATATTGCATTCCATTTCTGCCAAGTCCGTTCTGCTAGACGCCACTAAATTCTACACACTGCACCTTTAAATTAGTGGAAAGCACATACGACTAAACTGTTGCGTGAAATGTACATTTTATCCTAAGACGCTATATTTTAGTTGGTTGCATCCTTTAAAAACAATATTGACGGAGAACCTAAGAACTTATTGCGTTGAGCCATTGAGTTGTGGGCCAGAGCTCTGTGACGCCAGGTGTTGTTGATCATTGTTCCCTGTCGCTGTGCAGTCTTCTTATTGTTATGAACAGCCTTATGTGATTTGTCAATGGATTGACCTGGCTTCGTGTTTTGACTGTTTTTGCATGTTGTGTGTTTTCTTGTTTGTTTTTTTAAATAGAGGGTGCTGTATTTTCTTGTCGAGTACAAAAATGTCAAAACAGAACCATTCCTCAGCATCCAAAATGTGTTCTGCTATCTTGGCGGTTTGTGTTCAGATATTTTATATTTGTATGCTTTCACTGTGAAAGACATCAATATCTGATATAAATTTAGTGGAATTGGGCAATGTGAAGGGAAAAAGATGGGATATTTTATTTTTATATTCCTTAAATTCACATGCACAAATATTCATCAAAGAAATAAACCTTACAATCTCCGGGACATTTTGTATTTTTAATCCACACCCAAATCAACTCATGAACCAAAGTCAATATTGCTGCAACTAGTATTTTGTCTTCAGTGTATGTGAATTTGGAGGCAAGGCAGAAAATTAACTTGTCAGCCGCAGTGACGAGTGCCTCACCAAGGTTGCCGCCATCTTCATTTCACCAGCTACAGAAGAATAGGAAAACTACATATTTGATGTTATCCTGGAAGATTGGCCAGTACAGGAAACCCTTCACTTTACTGTTATGACAGCTGTAAATAAACCACCTCGGTGGGACGGGTGGAACACCGCCCCCTCGTGATCTACTTGCTCCACTGCACAAGCTTTGGTTTGGGAACGGCATAGTTGAGAGCATCAAACTCCTCCCAAGGCTTCAGCTCTGGACCAGGGATCATAATGGTCTGAAAAGGGAAAAGACTAGATAAGAAACACTTACAACCAAAAATAAAATAAACATTTCTCAAATAAACTTTTCATTCATAATGTAAGATACAGCAGGTCTTGTATCACGGCAAATACCAATTGCAGTTCCAGCATTAGGGCTGTCGTGATCATGACATTTTAGTTGATGATTAATTATTATATAAATAATTGAAATTAACAATTTAGTAGTTTGTTTTATAGTTGATTTTGTGTCACTGTAATAGTGGCAGGAAATGAAACGTAAAAGCCATTTATTGGCATTGAACATTGGAACATAAAAAATGTATTTCCCGTTCTAGTTATTGCAACTTGCAATTTCTATCACTGGTTTAAAATTCCCTGGAAATTTGGATTGAAACATATGATTGTGGAATCAAACATTTTTACAAACAGATTGCATGCAATCTGCTCAAATAATTGCGATCAGATGATTGTCATAATTGTGACAGCTCTGATCCTCATTTAAGATTCTTGATATTTGGCAAGCAGGAAAAAACTCAATAGCAAAGGGCTTTGTGGAGCGCTGCTGCAGGTCCTGTTCCTTATGAGGTTCAATGAACGACGTATTGCATCAACATTGTGACTCGTGTTCGCCTCCCACTCGGGTCACCCATACAAAACAAAAATATAACATAAATAATACAGTAAGGGGCGGTTTGGCAGACAGGGCTTTATCTAAATCAGGACTAAAATAATCATACTGAAATTAATCCAGAATAAAAAATGAGATGTTGCTTAATTTAAAATTAATTAGTTCTAGACTAGGAAGTCCTGGACTAAGGTACTGAAGGACTAGTCAGCTCCTTCTGTCTCGTGCTGGTCTTAGTGCAGATCAACCTGGTCCACCTGGAGGCCCACATCCACTCATCCAAAGGTTTAATTTAAGATTCACTTAGACCTAGATCAGCTCTAATCTTCCTTCTGGAAATCTAAATTTTTTAAACTAAGACCAGGGCAAGTCTGAGACAATTTTAAACCTTCACTGAGAAGAGAGGCACCTTGATCACAGGGTCCTTGGCAGGCGCCCAGGCCGGTACAATCTTGCCATGTAGCCTCCAGCGGCTGTAGGGGTTGAAGAGTTGGCGCTCTATGACCAGGTACTCCAGCACGTCCTTGGGCTCCTCCTCGTTGCCCAGCATTAGCCTCCCAAAGCGGTCATAGATGGCCAGCGTCTGAGCAGAGGGAGGGAACGCTGAATTACAGTGAACTGTGTTTACTTTCCAGTCCTGCATCAAACACTGCGGGGTTCTCTACCACACCCATCCCCGGGATATAGAGAAACTTTACCATTTATAATTAAAAACTATATCAAATATCTTATACGACAGCCAGCTAGCTCAGCAACGGTCTGATCATGTGAAGCACAGATTTAAAAACCTGGTGTGAAATCATAATTTTCATGTCATAATAGAGATTTGTGTTCCAAAAACTATGTGGCACAGTTAAAATATAGAAAAAAAATACCAACTAAAAATAAATCGAACAACATTTAAAACGACTACATTCTTGACGGCAACATTTCTTTGCAATTGTGTGCCTTCTTGGGCGTTGACCTCACCTGTTTGGAGTGTATACGGAGCGTCACTTGGCCGTACAGGTTGGCCTTGGTAACCATGTGTGGGCAGCGGGCGTGCACCAGCCTGGGGGGCTCTAGCGACTCCAGGAACCTCCAGCGGATCGTCTTGTAGCGGTTCCCCCTGGTCATCTCCTGGACACCATGGGGGGGACAAGCGGTGATTTTGAGAACAGAGAATTTGAGAGTGAAAGCAGGACTTAAAATTCACTGGAAGACACTTTAATATTCAGAATAAGACACACTGTAAAAAGGACACTTCCTTGTAGAAGAAGAAGAAAGAGCCAATGCCTTGCTCAGGGGCATCAGCAAGTGTGTCTAAACCTAATGGCATGTCTTGAATGGGAGTTATATTTATAAAACATTTGTTTTATAAACTTTTTTGCCAGAAGTTTCTTAAGTATCTTAAATTGACTTGTTTTACATGAACAACTCCACTCTTTGTATATATTATTATGATGTGGGTTTTACAAATTCCAAATATTTTTTAATGAAGGCTAATTGGTGTCTTAAGTTTAAAGAGTTTGCAGGGTTTGAAAGATTTGAAAAGAAAATAGTTCCATATTCATACCACCTACTAAAATAACTCACGGTCTTTAAAAGGAATTTTGCAGTAAGATGGTTGGTGACAAGCATATTCACAGTTTTGCAGAAGTGCTGTGGCACAACATAAATCTTCTACTTAAGTACGATATAGTAAGTAAGTAACCCTGGCAAAAGTCAAAATTTCAAGGCAGAAAGGTAACTCACGTTTTAAGTGAAGTGCCTCATTATTTCTTACATTGTAGAACTGTATTTTTTGTAGTTTATGTACTATTTTATTACTTATTCTACCTACTTTTCATTCCTCTCACACAAGGCGACGCTCGTAGTGTTATGCACATGACAAATAAACTAGTTGACAACTTACAGGGTAACACCTCTCAGTCACCAGGGAGTGAAGTTTCTCCTTATCGAACCTGGAATACACAAATAATGTTTCACCCGGATTATATTCCTTCAGATTACATTTTATCAACTCATCTACATCTTTTTCCCAGCGGCCAAAGGAGGGAGGAGAGAGAGTCAGCGATGTCTCGTGTCAACACAACACATTTTCTTACTGTGCCAGGGCGTTGTGAGCTTCGATAAAGATTTCTTGCGCTTGTTGAGGGAATTCCTTTGTGGTGAAGTGTGGGTCCTGTGCTTTGATCTTGCGTAGCCTGTGTAGGGCACATGGGAGAGTTCGATTTTTTTTACAATTACAACATTTTTACAATTTACTGATGTTAGGCTTGTTGTGGATAAGAGTCAACATAACCAACCAGATAATCAAATAAGATTTATATTTGACACATAGAGTTTGTGTATTGGTGATCAATAGAGCTAGCCTGGCATCGCCAGACCAATAAACCCACAAATTTCTGCTTCTCCAGCCTCCTTTTCTCTTTAGAAAGACGCTCAGAAAATGGGCGGGGTTCGAATGGGTGGGTGTGGCCTGTAGGACACGCCCCCTGTCAATTGAACCGTTAACTCTTGAAACGCGTCCGTCTCCGTTACAACACGACTCAACAAGCCACAAGGTATCCAAAGGGAACATCAGAAGGTGGTGTGTGATATTACGCTAGCTGTGAGGCAGCAGTCTGCCGGATCTGCTCGGTTCGCTGTTTCAGTCCGTCTTTCGACAGCGTGGAGAGTCGGGCGTCTCCCTCCGGGGGGATGTAGGGGTCAAAAATCCCCGCTGGCGGAGAGAGAAAGGCAGAGTGAGTTCTGATCAAGTTCTGATCTTGACTATTATATTCCTATAAGTAGTTGTATTGGTACTCTGTACTGGCAAATATCCATAAGCAAACAATCTATACTCTTTCTGAAGCATTTTAAAGGATAATTCCAGCAATTTCAACCTTGACCTCGTTGTCCATCTCCTTTACAGTGTTTTGATGATGCTGTTTGTCAGGCCTCACTGGTTTATAACGCAACAAAACAGGGCATGTAGGCACTACAGCAAAACGATTCAATAATGAGTGGCGCCACATTCAACCAATGATATGCATTTATCATGGAAAACCGGTTGCATATGCAGAATTATTACCAGAACAGGATATGTTGATCGGCTTCTCCCAGTCGTCCTGTCTGACAATGAGGCCGGCTGCTTTGGCCTTCGCCTCTGGATCCATCTGTTCCTTCCACTTCCTCTTACAGTTTGATGGAATGAAATGTCGTTTCTTAGTACGTACCTGCAGGGTGAACGGGAGAGGATGCCGGACATCCAGACACTGTTCTGCATTCTGAAACTGGGAACAAGTCGGTGTTTTGGTAAGAGTCGGCCATTACAAAGTTTCTCGCCTTTGTAAAAGTAGTAGTAGTAATGTAAGCCACCCTGACTTGCTGAACACCTCAATAGGTATTTGTTTCGATGTTTCCTTAAACCGGGGATCAAATATCGATGTGTGATGTTGTAACAATTAACTTAAATTAAGAGTTAACTAGTGGGGGCAGTGGCTCAAGAGGCAGAGCGGGTCGTCTAGTGATTGAAGATTGCAGGTTCGATCCCAGGCTCTTCCTTGTAGAGTGCTGAAGTGTCTTTGGGCAAGGCACTGAACCCCCTAATTGCTCCCCGGGCACCACTACATGGCAGCCCACGGCTCCTAAATACATCAGTTACTACGATGGTTAAAATACATTTTCTTGCCTCAGTACTTGTACTCTGTGCAATGACAATAAAGTTTAACCTAATCTATCTAATCTAATTGCAAAAAGATAAAATAAAAACAGTATAAAGAAAAGGGCGAGGAGAAAATAAGTGTAAATATTGTTTTTTTTAAATAGTAATTTGATGAATTATTTTTCATTTTGTTGTTTTTAATGGTCATTTCTAATGTTGACAATTGTTCTCTGGCGTGTCTAGTTGCAGAATGACTCGAAACTCAAATGAATTAATCTCGTTAAATGCTTTTAAATCCAAAACGAAAGAATTAGAGGCACATTCCTTAAGATGTCAATGTTTTTAATTTACCTGGTTACAAAACTGACCCCTAGAAATTTCTTTTTTGAAATGTGAGTTTCCCTATGTTTGTGTTTTAGTTATTTTCTGTTATTTTATTTTTTTATTTATTTAGTCTCCTTTTGTGTTTTGTCTGTAACCATGTGTTTTTATTGATGCTGCTGCCTGTCTTGGCCAGGTCTGACTTGAAGAAGAGATTCTAAACCTCAATGGGATTCCGGGTTAAAGAAAATAAAATTGATCAATTTCAACGCTTCCTTGAGAGGCCAAATAGTAGTAATGCGTAATTACAAATTACAAATTAATGATAATTATCGTTAAATCCAGTGTTAAAAAGTCATCCACATCATCGGAATGACGCCACAAAAATTAAATACATTTGAGAAGATATACATTTAAACGTAAATGTCCTCATATTTAGACTGACTGACAGACAGGGGATGTGCACGGTCAATGGTAGTAGCACCATTGACCGCTTCGGCCCGTTGCTGCGATACGTCAACGTCGCCGCCATATTGGAGCGGACAAGACTGGCAATCGGTTGAGAAATGTAAACGCTGTAGTGCCTGTTATCAAGGACCCCCGCAGCTTCCCCCGCTGACTTGTAGTTGTTTACAGGCCAGTCTTGCCCGCTCCAATATGGCGGCGACATTGACGTACGATCCCAAGGCCAATGTGACATTTTACACGCACTAAACCCACAAAACGAACGAAATCCTGGAATATCGTGTCTGGATTAAATGCCGTTTCGAGACGATATACAAGAGGGAATACCTGTAGGTTTCTAAACGCCGCTCTCGGAAGCGCTAACAACGTCCCCCTCATGATCGCCGCCATCTTGTCACCGAGTGCGTTTCAAAAAAAACTTTATTTATAAATCGATATAAACAAACAAGTCGCTTATTTTATATATCACATACATGACTTTGACAAACAAAATAAGAACAAATGGTAGATGTTTTTCGAAAATATTATGTTTTTTATTTAATAAATACAATTTTGTTTAAAAAAATGTCTTATTTTATTATGATGATTAACTCGAAATTAATATCGAGAGAGATCAAAATCGAAATGTTAAGATTGAAAACATAGTCGAGATTAAACACACACATAGAAAAAAGTCGAAATACTGAGATTTCAAAGTACTACCTGCGGGATTTAAATCAAAATGACGAGGAAAGGATTGATTTTTTTTTTAAATATAAAGTAAAAACAGGACGAACTGGTTTCAGTTATGAATTTAATTATCTCCTACAGAAGCACAACATTAGTACAAACATTAGGACTTTGAAGAGATGAACTTCAGCCTGACATGAAGACTTCTTGAATCCACTTTCTCATTTTAATTCTCATTAGAATGATCTTTTCCCCCCAGAATTTTGACTTTATTATAGAAATGTTGTCTTTAGTCTTTAGTAAAATATTCTTACTCCAATCTCAACATTTCGACTTTAATCTCGAATTACAATAATATGCTATTTTTCCAGCCTGCAGACCGAGTGCACAATAAAAACCCCATAAGAAAGCTTCGTGTTTTCACATTGATCTTCTGATATCCATGTTGAAGTGCTGCAATAGCTGCATATATTATATGTCGATATCAAAAATCAGAATCCAGGACTTTTACATATACTAATATTATTCTGGTGGGGTTTGATGCCCATTGGCATTAAAAAATAAAATGTCAGTCTTATTTTCATTTAGTTGGAGACAATTATGAGCCATTCAACGTTTTAAGTGGAAAGTCACTTTACAGTTTTTAATGCACAATTTGCACTCTTCATTGCACTACAAAATACTCTGGTTCTGATCCAACAGACTCCATATGTGCCTATGGAGATTCTTGTTTTGTTTTGTCTGTTTATATATTCTTCTGACTATTTTTAACTTATTTTTGTAGCCTGAATATTTTTAGATTAGATTATTCTTTAGCCTGTACATTGTTAGTCTTGTATATTTTTAGCCTGTATATTTCTTCTAGCTATATTTTCTAGGGTTTCGAGAGAAATGCAATTTCAGTTCTCTGTATGTTGGTACACATGTAACAGAACCGACAATAAAGCAAACTTTGACTTTGACTTTTGACTTTGAAAGTTGAAAAAATATTTCCATTTTGTTGTTTTTGGCGGCATCTATGGTGAAAAGCGGTAATTGCAGGTGTGTTTTTGGACCTTATTTCCCAGAGATCCAAACTGTGTGACGTCAGTCAATTTGTAGTTAGCACCTGGGCCATCAAGGTCACCAGTACACATGAAAGTGAAAAGGGAAGGATGTCTTCTGAGACGGTAACTATAACACTTACTACTGAATAAAAATGGTTGTTATAAAAGTACGCCGCTTCACACACAAATGAGTTGAAGAGCAAGTCTGTTGCGTTAGCTCTGCCTACCCTCTCTGGTGGACCAACCACTTGCTGGGTGGTGGAAAACTCGTCACTAACTGCGCCGCTTCTGATTCGAATGTATGGCAGGAAAGTCACCACAGACACCCGGTTCTTAATACTCAGAATATTGTAAATGCAAGGGCTTTCATCAGTGGGCCATAGTCTCAATCACCTTTGTGTTTCCTCATTCGGCGATAGATAGTGACTTAAATCTGGGGTAGGCCGTTTTCTGGGAAAGGCACAAAAAACACCAGGGGCCGGGGCACGGGGCTCGTGTGGGGTGCCCAATTTGCGACCGGTGCAGCCGCAGACAGTGCGCCAGTGCCCGGCACGTCAGCATGCTGTGATCCGCTGTGTGTCTATGCCCCGTTACTGTGTGTGTTTTCTCCAGTGTGTTTTTATTTTAGATGTAGGTTATTTTATTGTACTCCATTTGGAATGAAACAAGCACCGTGTGTAATGGGAACACTCACACAGTGAGTGCATGCGCATCTGCATTTGTAGAACAGCGAATAGGAACCCCACTGTCTCTGAAATGACCTGTTATTGGCCAAAGTCTCCCGTCACTGGGTGGAAGCATATATAGGGAGAACAATATGGGACCCAGGATTGAGCCCTGCGGGACCCCAGGTGAAATACTGCATGGGGAAAATTCCATAAGAATTGTCTTTTCTGTTTTTGCATGTTCACAGACACTGCATTTAACTGCAGCGGAGCTAAACAAACAGCTGTCAGTGCGCATGTGTGTGCACGCATGCACCCTCCCCTCCACTATCACCACCAGCCAAGTTTGGCCAAAGAGGTTTTCTATGTGAAAATAGTGTGGTAAAGAAATCCAGACGTTATGGAAACACATGTAAACATATCAGGGGAATTCCCCACAGAGCCCCGCACCGGCATCATCATGCGATGGCTCAACTCTCCCCCTATAAAGCTAAGTGTTGGGGGGGTTTAGGCCAGAGGCTGGACACAGGGGACAGGGAGGAGCAGGTCAGTCGGTCATAAGTTTATGTATGCACATAGGACTAGCACACTTACATTCTCAGCACAATTTGTCCTGTATTTGTCTATGCGTATAATATCCCTATTTCTTCTGTTTATATCTGTCCATTCTTCTGCCAATAACTCCAACCTGAGTATCAATCAAGGTGTGGTGACCCCCACCCCCCGAAAGATACTCATACCCATGAAATCACCAGTGTGGTGGTGTCAATGGGTGACCCTCATTAAGTCATTAAAAAGCGTCCTGAGCGACGGAATCATATAAAAGAAGTAGATACATATATACACAATAAGTGTTTTGTAAAGAAAAATTTAAAAAAGGAAAAAAAACAACCCATAATAAACGAGGATTTGCGTAAAAATAATAATTAATAAACAGACTTTTTAGTTTTTTGCAATATTTATATATTTTTACGTGTTATTTTAAGCGCGGCAGCTCCACGAAATACGAGCTTATGTGCATATTGAAGCGAAATGTGTAAAAAAGACGGGATCTGAACACCATGTGCGTTTATCAGGACACATCGGGACCCGCTTCAAGGTGTGAACGGGGGAGTTCGATGCCCATGGAGCGCAACTGAAAACTGCCTCTTTTTTTTCAACAGGCAACTTACAAATATACAAACAATATGTCTTTCAAAGCTTCACGGTGTCAAAACAAACATAGGAGCAGATCAATCATAAAAATCATAATTACAAATTCTGATGCTAATTTAGTTTTCACGTTTCATGTTCATATGCAAAATAAATTGTTTGTGAATGACACTGAATAGAGGTTTAAATTTAAATAAACCTAGATTTATGAATTTTGCAAGAATAAGTGTATTGTTTTCTACTGTATTGTGAAACTTTGATGTATATTTTGAATTTGCCTAATAAAAAAAAAAACCAACTTATCAAAACACTTCCGCTTCCGGTGGGTCAGTGACGTTCTAAACCGCTGACGTCACAATCACGTGGTATTGGTAATTCGACACCAGCCCCAACACACACACACTGTGTTGGAACCGTGCGATCTCCCAACGGTTGAAAGCAGCATCGATGCGCCGGGTCCGACCGTCCCTTCCCCGCCGTCCATCGCTGTTTTAACCGCTTCCTCGAGCCAGCTGAGCCCAGAGTCCCTCTCACACAGCCCTGTGTCTTTCTAACGCTGCCAGCCGACCCACAGGAGCCATGGCCGGGAGGAGGCCCTTCGTGCGGCTGCCCACGGACGTCTGCCCCGTCAACTACGGCCTGAGCCTGAAGCCCGACCTGGTGGACTTCACGTTCGAGGGGAAGCTGGAGGCGGCGGTGGAGGTGCGTGCCTCCGCGGGCGGCTCCGTTCGAGGAGCGACCCCCGGCGTGTCGGCCGGGGCACGGCGGGGATACGGTTATGTAATGTGTCAGCTAATGTGTGCTAGCCCGCTAGCACGCCGAGCTAAGCTAACCGGAGTGGACATCAGAGGCCGAGTGCATGTTCATGTGAAGGGGGTTTGTCTCGGCCAGGCTGCCGCATTGTTGCACAGACAGCCGCTATAACCAGACGAGCAGCCGAACAAACACATATATCCGAACTCGGGGCGCACCGGGGCGGCGCGGCTGCTCGTACTGGTCGCGGGTATAAATGTAAATATAGACGGATGTTCTGTGGATGAATAATTAATGTTTACAATTATACGGGCGAGCACAACAATGGGTGAATAGGTGTAAATTATTAAGACGTTATTCCCAGACGAACACGGCGTCCAAAGTCTGATTTATTACAGTATGTTGCGTTTATTGCACAAGTTGCGGGCTGCTCGTCGGGAGGCTGGATATACAAGTTAAACATTAGCCACCGCCGTCGGCTTATAATCTGTCGCGGTGCCTACACATCGCGGGGTTCCGCAGCCGGCACGGCGCGCACAGCTGCCCCATCTGCACCATCATGTCGGCTAGCTAGCCGGCTAGCCGCCAGGTAGCGGTGCGAGACCCGCGGACGGTTCGCTCGGGCCGAACGGATCTTCGGATGACTCGGGAGTTTGGAGTCGCTCTCGCCGGATAGTGGATATTCCGACGTTGCTCACAAAAACAGCCGCTACGTGAAGACGGCGGCGGCGGAGGCCAAGGCAGTTTGCGCGGTTCACGTCGAACGTTTAATTCAATTTGCACTTTTCATCCCGACAGCATGTTCCCTGCAATAGGAGGCTGCAGTTTCAGGACCCTGGGGTTGTTTTTTTTCCCCCCGCGACAGCGCCACCTAGCGAGTTAGAGTTCGTTCCACCACGACAAACGCC
>OMKR01105227.1:0-36676 GCA_900302355.1 Cyttopsis rosea | reverse complement strand
CCCGCCATTGTCAGTGGATTTCTATCAATAACCTCGTTTGTTAATTTGTCCACGACTTTGTTTCTACTCACATGGGCCAGTTGTGCCACATCTTCTGGTGTCTAAAGTGGGTGTGGCGTCACGGGGCTAACTTCTACTCAAACTGGCACCAAATACGTGGAATCCAACGTTGTTTGGGGGTTGTGGGGATGGTACCGTGGAGTAGAGCTGCAACGATTAGTCGATCGTTAATCGATTAGTCGCCTACTGTTAAATTAATTACGGACTATTTTGATAATCGATTAATCGTTCTCTGATTCCAGCTTCTTACTGTAAATGTGACTATTGTCAGGTTCCTTTCATCCTGTGTGACAGTAAACTGAATATCTTTGGGTTGTGGGACAAGACATTTGAGGACGTCGCCTCGGGCTTTGGGGAACAGTGATTGGCATTTTATGGACAAAACAATTAATCGATGAATCGAGAAAATAATCGGCAGATTAATCGATAATGAAAATACAGGCAGTTAAAAGCCGTTAGTTGCGGCTCTATACCAGAGCATCTTCAAGTTGGAAAAACCCATCCTAGAGGGACTAAATCCCATGCATACGATCCTTCCAGATAACACAGAGTAGTCTGCTCCGAGGTAAGGCACATTTTTTTTACGCCTAAATGAGCTCAAACAATGGCCTGGCTCAGGGATTATAACGTGGCTAAATACTCCTGACATCTGCCTCTGAGAGAAGCCCGGGTGTGCAGACTAGGAAACCAAGCCTTGTATCTAGTCTGCGGATCTGTGTCTTATCTTGTTTACAATAGAGCAACAAGATCTGAAACTACTCGTGCAATAAAGTGGGCAGAGAAGGAACGTTAAGTCTCCATAAAACCTTATCAGTGAGGCGATGAAGATACGATGACTTGTTTTAGCGCTCACTAATGCCAGGGATACACCATAGGACTTTCAAAAGACAAGACATCTCACGTTTAAAGAGCTTGTTTGAGCAGGGCGGTGATCACGTCTTGAGATTCTATATCGCACCGGAAAAGCTGAGAATTCAAACTTCAGATAATATCAAACCGACCTGATATTCTCACAAGAGTTCCAGAATAGTAAATGGTAAATGAACTGCATCTTATACAGCGCTTTTCCAATCTTGCGACCACTCAAAGCGCTTTATAATACGTGCCTCACATTCACCCATTCACACACATCTGAGAATGATCGCAAGAGTTCCTCACCGCCCGTCTCAAATCAAACGGGAGCGCACTCTTTGCATGTATACAAGGCATAGTTTCCTTTTAAACATTTAAGTATGCACACACACACACCCTAACCATTGGTGTGTGGGCCTTCCCCTAGCTTCCTGCTTCGCATCCAGCCTGTAAACTGTCGTCTTTGAGCCAAAACATGACCAAGCAATCATGACTGGGTGTGAACACAACATTGGCAGTGATAATCCTGCTCCGCTGGTCTGGCGACAAGCTGCGATGTCTGCAGCAGAAATATCACCAGTGCAACCTGCCATCCTTCTATCCTCCCATGTTGGATTGATTTGATGTTTACTCGTTTCATGAGGGTGACAGGGTGCTTGTTGCCTGTTGTGACATCATTTGGAAGGAAACTGGAATCGGATCAATCGTGTTAACTTTTCCTGATCCATTTTTTTACTTTTTTTACTTAAAAAAAAATTTGTGGCACCTTTTTATATTGGTGTCATTGATCTAGTTATTTCACTGCTCTCATTTTGTTGGGTCTGGTTTGTTTCGTGGTGGACATAGCATGGCATAGCTTACTTTATGTCGGCATACACGCTTTTTAACACTCTAAACGCAGACCATGGACTGTCGAGGACTTGTTTGATTTGGGCCTCGTTTGTTTTTCTTCCAATTTGTCCCGATGTGACGGGTAGCTTGCACATGTCGCACAAAGGCTGGTTTGTTGACTGAAGGTAGGGGTCCCAAGCTATGTGTGCACATACTGTAAAAACTGTAGTATCCTATTTTCAAGTACAGGACAGCTTTTATCTTTTTATGTATTTATAAAATAATGTATAGGGCTGGAACATATATCAATATAATATTCCATTTAGGTTATTGTGATATAAATGCTGCCTTTAAGGCTGCATTACAGTAAAGAAATGCAGTTTTCTGAACTTCATAGACTCGTGTTCTAATCAATGGTCATAATATCCACATTACTAATAATTGTTGCTTCTTGTGTGTAAATATCTTATGAACGCACCAATAACCGTCTCCAAAATATCATATAATTCATATCGAGGTATTGGTCAAAAAATATTTTGATATTTGACCGAGCCCTAATCCCCGCATTCCGAACGCTGCAGTCGAACGCTTGAACGTTACTGTGTCGTCATAACGGCTCTTGTTTGGCTTTTTTATTCTTCTTTAGTCCATTGTTGTCACGGTTCAGCTCTACCTGCCCTTTGCTGCAACTGTTGAAAGATGTGCAACTCTGGTGCATAGGTGACAAACTTTATTAATTACAAGAAGTTGCTAGAAGTCTGGAATACAAAACACTAAACTTGCAATATTTACAGATGTTTAATACGAAAACAATCTCTGCTAATGAACTTGGTGACTAAATGTAATGTGTGTAGTCCTTGATGACTCGTAATGTTTGTACCTGCAGTTTTGCTACATAAGCAAAACTTCTCCATTCGGCCTCACTTGCTCTTCGCAATACCCAACAAATTCACCCTTTCTGCCAAGGTGCATTCAGGGGACACTGTGCAAAGGCTTTTCCAAACTACTCTATCTGCAATACAACCTTTAAAGTAATTACAGTCTAAATTATTGTTAAAACATCTGAAATAGTTTTATTTCTACGACTAGAGTTTCTGCTACATTTTAATTTACCATATGAATACCAATGAAATGTTCGGAAATTGTTTTGCTTTCATAATTCATAAGCAGATACTGTTTCTTTAAAATATTCTGATTGTTGTGATAATAAATTCCTCCACAGCGATTCTAGTGACCCTGCTCTCTGATATTCTGGCCAACCTTGCTCCTCCCCCCTCCCCAAGGTCCTTGAGCCAGACAGCGCTGCCATGTCGGCGAAAGCCATTTCGGAGCAGACGGGGAAGGAGTTCCTCTACAAGTACATCTGCACCGCGGCAGCCGTGCAGAACCGCTTCCGCTACGCCAACGTCACCTGTGACACCGACTGGGACCGCCTCACCCAGGAGCACCCATGGCTGCTCACAGAGGTGAGACTGAACCACCACCACGCAGACTTAAAAGGTTCTGGAAATTCATAGACCAGGAGACGAATAGGCTACTGCAGAAGAGCCATTTATTGACATTGAAGATTAGAAAGTAAAATTTCAGGGAGTCATGGTAGTCATCAGCAAGTGATGGAAACTCGCCTAATTCATTATCCTCAAGGCTTACTACAGATGTCACTCACAAGCTGTAATATGTTGTTTAATCTATGATGAAGCTTTATGGTAATGTTCTAACTGACTTTTTCTTATTTTTTAAACGCCAGTTCTTTAAGTCTTGCCCTAAAGCTTAGAACTCCTTGTCATGCTAATACCCAGATGAAACACTTGCATGGAACCAAATGATGTAGTTCTTGGTGAAAATATAAGCTGTTGTTTGCCATCTCTACCTGAGTCAGTTTCTTCATGTACAGCAGTCAGTTGGCAACACAACTGGGTAAATTGAATTCTGAAAAGGGTTTTCCATTTGTTTGAGTTTCCATCCTTCAGCCTCGAGGATCCACCGTCTCATCTAGGGAAATGGTTTTTAATACTGAGTTTCCAGAAAATGATTGGAATATATAGATTTATATAAATTATACAGTAACTTTAACTTACTGTGTTGTACTCAACCTCCTATATTTGCCAAATATCGGTGGAAGATTGCATCACAGGATTTGGAAACCTGCATTTCTGTCTTTACTTCCACAAAAGAAAGTGGATTTGGCAAACGATTGGAGAAAAACCAAATGAAAGCCTGAAGCGAGGTCTTTGGTCTAACGGTGCAGTTTGAAAACAGACGTGTGAGAGCACCTTGTATTTATTAAACCTCCCCCAGCGGTTAGTGGTGAAGCCTGACCAGCTGATCAAGCGGCGTGGGAAGCTGGGCCTGGTGGGCATCAACCTGGACCTGCAGGGAGTCCGAGACTGGATCCAACCCCGCCTCATGAAGGAGACCACTGTGAGTTCACTGCCTGTCCACCAGCCTGACTGGTTATTAAAACTGAGGATATCTGAGTACTTGTTAATGCCTAGTACTGGTGAAAAATACAAATGTTGAAATTTCCAGTTAAAATAATAATGAAATGATTGACTTTAAAGACCCAGTGTTGTATCTTCCGTCCAGGAATATGTCTGACACTCAACGTGCCATTCGCACCACTTAACCAGGGCATTCATAACTCTTGCAGATAGATTTTAAACAACAATGATATAATGCATATAAAATGTTTTTTTTATAACTTTATGCCAATACTAAGTATAAGTACTGTTCCATGCCTGTAAACAAGAGAACTGCTTTCAGTGTAACTTGCTAATTAATCTAGATATGAATCAAGTGTTGCAGCCTAAAAGTATAAATAGTTGAAGTAGTTGTGTGTATGAGGATTATGTAAGTGTCCATACTGCAGTTGTGCTTTTTGCGGTGGCATGCTGCTTCCAGCATGGAGTTTAACTTTAGATCTGCCAGGTCAGAGGTTGTGTAATGCCAATGTCAGAAGGAGATCTATTCTGGTGTTACAGGCTGGCCGAGCAACAGTCCTTACTCCTCTGCCCCTCTCTTCACAACTAGTCACCACTCCATCTCTCTCTCCCTTCACAACTAGTCACCACTCCATCTCTCTCTCCCTTCACAACTAGTCACCACTCCATCTCTCTCTCCCTTCACAACTAGTCACCACTCCGTCTCTCTCTCTCTTCACAACTAGTCACCACTCCGTCTCTCTCTCTCTTCACAACTAGTCACCACTCCGCCTCTCTCTTCACAACTAGTCAACACCACTCCACTCCACCACTCTCTCTTCAAGGTTAACAATGAACTTAATAAATGAGACTAAATGTCCTCCAATATAAAGAGGAGGTTTCCTTGTTGTCCTACCCAGTGCCTTTCAACCAATCACAACTTGTTAACTCATCTTCTATCAATCTACTGTAAATTTTTAGTCTGGCATATTTGTCATAGCCATATTTACATATGGCTATGGAGCAGTTTAAAACAATATGAGAGAATAATATCCTATAATATATCCTATAATACAATAAATACGATTGAATTCTTTCTTCATTCATTCTTTCATTCATTCTTTTATGTGACAACATGGTTTCAACAACAAAAATCATGTATTGTTGGAACCCTAAGCTGGTAACAAGTTGGAAATCTGGCCACCAGTAGAATGTTGTTGAGAATGCAGCCCTGTCCAAGTGGTTGGTTAATTTTTTATATTGTATATTTTTATCCTCATTTAGAAGAAACTCATTTTCTGGTTAGCCATTCATTGCTACACAGCGCAGCAGTTTGTTATTGAACGCTGCACTAGGTTAGACAAACATGCCTGTGGTTTGTGACGTGAACCTTTTTCTTGACAGGTGGCAAAGGCGAAGGGCGTCTTGAAGAACTTCCTGATCGAGCCTTTTGTGGAGCACACGCAGGTAACATGGGCCAGTGTCCTCAGGCTGTGTTCAATTTTCATTTTCAAGCAAACTAGTTTTTTGCATACATAAATTATATTCATGAGGAGAAAAGATGATGGCAGCCTGTGTCCGTCCATGTGTTAGGAGGAAGAGTTCTACGTGTGCATCTATGCAACGCGTGAAGGCGACTACGTTCTGTTCCACCATGAGGGTGGAGTGGAGGTGGGAGACGTGGACGCCAAGGCCCAGAAGCTGCTGGTCGCTGTGGATGAGAAACTGAGCGAGGAACAAGTCACAGAGAAGCTCCTCATGCACGTCGCTGACAGCAAGAAAGAGTAGGAATTCACGTCAACCTCTTCATTAAACTGATATAATGGAAAATGGTTATACATGCTCGTACTATTGTCACCGCATACTTTAGTATGCGAGTTCTAGGACATACTACATCGCCGTGAAGCCACTTCACTTCCTTTCAGGACGTTGAAGGTTGATGATGACAGCGTAGAATCCTGATGTAGTCTCCTGGACTTTTCACATACTATGCTAAACATAGTGTTTAGCATACTTGCTAAACACTAGTATGCTTGTATGCCATTTTGGACGCAGTGTACAACTGAGGAAACGAGATTATCTGTTACATGTATTAAGTTACCGTATGTTTGCAATAACATGAATAACAAGTGCAGTGGTTGCTTTTTCCCCTTAGACTATCGATCACAAATTGCCACAATTATAGCTTTAAAGGTTAGAGAATAAGTATAGAAATGTTTTCATCTGCCTTTCCAAGCTCTCTGTTGGCCCAGTGAATTTATTTAAAGTTCTGAATCGTAAATGAATAGAATACAAAATCGGAAGCTAATTGGCTCATACCATGAACTTGCATTGAAGCTAAATGGAACGTTATTGTCTTAAAATGCCATAAAATGTGAATCGCTGAAAGGAGCTTCTAGAATGCAATTATACGGTAACAAAATATTTCTGAGAAGAGTTATTTACAAGCTGAACTGGCTTCAAATTGTTTAATGACTTTCCTATGGCCGGACTGTGTTTCAACCCTCTCCCACGCTCCTGTCGCTGTTTAATTAGTTTAATGTTGCTGTTGGACAGGGCTGGGGAAACTAGAAGGGAAGCTTAAAGATGAATCATTAGGGATGTCACCATATGAGACTGCCATGGTTTGCTTTATTGTGGGGAAATATCCCAGTTTACATTTAAAGTACGTATGAGTTGACGTGCATATCAGCGAATATGAACATGGTTGTTTTTTCGTATTATGATATCTCACTGCTCCTGAATTTGACTGCTTCAGCAGTTTGAGTGTGTTCTCTTATCCAGCAGCACATACTAACCTTTAGCAGAATTGTTTGCTTGCTTGTTCCTGGTCCGGCTCTACATCTAGTTCCTCCTTTTGCTTTCTTTACAGGATGTGGCTTCAAGGCTATATTTGAGGCCTTTCTATAACCTACAAATCCACTGTCTGTGGTCTGATATGTCATCATTAGGGCTGGGTGTCAGTTCAATAGCTCTTACTGAATAACACCTTTTCATTTACATATTGGCAATACTACGGAGCCCCCACGCTCCTGTCGCTGTTTAATTAGTTTAATGTTGCTGTTGGACAGGGCTGGGGAGGAAACTAGAAGGGAAGCTTAAAGATGAATCATTAGGGATGTCACCATATGAGACTGCCATGGTTTGCTTTATTGTGGGGAAATATCCCAGTTTACATTTAAAGTACGTATGAGTTGACGTGCATATCAGCGGATATGAACATGGTTGTTTTTTCGTATTATGATATCTCACTGCTCCTGAATTTGACTGCTTCAGCAGTTTGAGTGTGTTCTCTTATCCAGCAGCACATACTAACCTTTAGCAGAATTGTTTGCTTGCTTGCTTCTTGGCTTCAAGGCTATATTTGAGGCCTTTCTATAACCTACAAATCCCCTGTCTGTGGTCTGATATGTCATCATTAGGGCTGGGTGTCAGTTCAATAGCTCTTACTGAATAACACCTTTTCATTTACATATTGGCAATACTACGGAGCCCCCACGGCTCCGTAGTAATATTGTGTGTTTGTGTGTGTGCACACTCATACAGAGCTCTGTACTTAAATTACATTATGTTTCGCCAATGTTCTTGTCCAAAGCGACTTACAATAAGTATATTTGTTATTATATTTTAATTAATTAATATTTTTTATATTAAATCATATTTCATATTTATTTAATATTGATATATTTTTAGATCGAGTCCTTGAAAATGAGAGAAAATATGCTTTAAAAAAAGTAAAGTCCTTGAATTTCATTTTGTATATAATAAAAACGATTTGCCTGCCAAGCACTAACGCTCTCCATAGTAAATTGTCCCGACATGCCCACTCTCGTTCCATAGCCGCTGTCCGCAGCTCATTCCGGGGAAGTGGGATCAGCCACTCTCGCTTATCAGTTCTAGACGAATGTCCGTTATAACGTGATAAAGTTAACGTTATAACGAGAAAATAGACTGCATTTATTTTGTATTAATTTATTTTTCTCCCTCACCAGCCCACAACCGGCGGTGCACTGGGGTCGTCCCGCTTCCCCTTCCGACGTCAATACATGAAACGTCCAATACACAACGATACAGCATTACATGAATCAATATTGATTGGACTGGGCGGATGCGGTCCTTTTTGCTGCGTCTTCATCCATTGTCATCTGTTGTCAATGAACAGGGGGTTGCAAATCTGATTTTTTCATCATGGGCCGTGGGGGGCTCACACAATATTGTATTTTTAAAGGTTGTAAACTGCTTTTAAATGACTCCCCGTCTTTAACGAAAACAACAACAAAATATTACGTGACCCATTGACTCAGAACACCTGAGGGCTAATATGCATTTTAAAGCTGTTTCTGCACCTCAAATCAATCCATATCTCTTGCTGTACAAACATTTAGTTTTATTTTTTTATTATCGCTAACACTGAAGAGAGTAACTACTTTGGTATCAACCGTTGCCATTGAATGCCACAGTATGTTTCAGTACTCTGTAGAAATGATATAATTCAGTCAACACCATTGAAAACAATGACTTTGATACCCAGCCCTAATCTAGGTCTCTTTGCTGTGAGGATCTGTGATGATCCACGCAGGATAATATGAAGGCATGTAATTGTTTAGTGATTGATTAAAATACACAAGTGGCAAAAGTTATACATTCAAAGGATCTTGTCTCATTTTCTAGAGTCCTGGCAAGTTTTATAGTGGGCCTCTTCAACCTGTATGAAGACCTCTACTTCACCTACCTGGAGATCAACCCACTGGGTGAGGTTTGCATACAGTAGCTCTACCAACCAAACATTCTACCAATCATGTCTAAACTGTAACCCATTTGCTGTGAAGTGCTGAATATCAAGATTCATTCAACACACATCTTTATATTTGCCACTTCAAATGGCTCAGGCTTGAAATTGAACTCCATTCAGCATTTTTTTTTGGTATTGTTGGAGGTAATGGCTAATACTATACAGTGCAGATAGTTTTGAAAACTGTAAGGTTGATGTATACTATACATCTTTGAATAACTACTTTCTGTTTTCTAATACTAGTGGTAACCCAAGATGGAGTGTACGTCTTGGACATGGCGGCCAAAATAGATGCAACAGCAGATTACATCTGCAAGGCCAAATGGGGCGATGTGGAATTTCCCCCACCCTTTGGCAGAGAGGCTTATCCAGAGGTAAGATTGAAGTTTTGTATTATTTTAAACTGTGGTAAATATTAGAAGTCTGTGGTAATTGCTAAAGGCGCTGACAGTCTATCAGTACAGGGTGCATACACCGTGTGGACGGAGAGTCGTTTGCCTTTTCAAAGTACAGTTGTACCAACGTGTACCCAAGGCTTACATTTCCCACAATCTTTGCGCGTCGTTTCCCTTTTCTGCCCGGAAGTTAGACTGTAAGCAACGGTCTCTCCTCAAATGTTGACTCCATGCTTCTCTCCTTCTCAACTGTGTGCTGCCTCCTTCTGCAGCGTGTTTTTATTTTATTTTTAATTTTTTAATTTTTTTGTGCTCTTGATTGTTATTTATTTATCCTCTGTAAAACTCCTAAATTATTTGTCTTGTAACCCCTGGCTGTTTTATATGTTCTATGTTCTTATGTCATTGTATTCTTCTTGATTTGAATTGCATAATGTATGATTGTCATGTTTGTGATTAACATGCTAGATCATAGTACACTGTGGTCTACACTACACTACACAGCATAACTGAGTACAGTACACCCCCTCTGAAACCAAACAGATTCAGGCAGCTCTCTTTACAAATAAGACTACTTACTCTATTTGGGGTTCCTATATGGTGTAATGTTCCAGCAACTCTGGTTCAAATCAGTTACCAATGAAACATGTCAATTAGGGGTGGGCGATATGGCAAAAATATCATATCACGATTTGTTTTCAGGCATGATCACGATCCGCAATCTTATCACAAATTTACTTTCATGTTGGTTTTTAAGACTATTTTGCAAGTTACTGAACAGCACAACCAAATGATTGCGAGAAATGGGCAATGCAGTTCCTGAATCTTCACTCATATTACATCTACAATGCCTAATTTAAAAGTTTGTTCCGACTTTGCCCGCGGTGTCCGGAGCAGCACGGGCCGCACCAAGGTGTCGCACCGCGGACTCCAGCGGCTCCACTCGCTGGTGCTCCAGCCATGGGTGTAGTTACTCAGATGGGGGGCGGTTCTAATTCTAATGTTTCACAAGTGACGTAGGCTGTGACAGTAAACTGGAACAGCGTGTTTTAGGCCTTTTCTTTCTTCGACCGAAGAAGAGTAATTAAAGACAACACTCACTGGGTTGTCTTTTTTCACAGTTTGTGTGT
Source organism: Cyttopsis rosea (assembly GCA_900302355.1). Classification (NCBI taxonomy): domain Eukaryota; kingdom Metazoa; phylum Chordata; class Actinopteri; order Zeiformes; family Parazenidae; genus Cyttopsis; species Cyttopsis rosea. Next base: position 26,196 of record OMKR01105227.1, on the reverse strand, counting down.
TAGTAGTTCCATCTGAAACCCAAATTAATGTGCACAAGCACTGAAAAAGTGAGTTTTTCATAATATGTCCCCTTTAATGTCAAGAAGGGTCAGTGCAGTACTTAAAAGTAATGGGACATACTAAGTACTAGAATATTACATATTTGCTTAAATCAAGGGTTGCAAAAATGAGTACACCCTTGATTCAATTCTACAAAGTTGCTTATTTTACAGTTATTGATGACATATATTTCGATGTTGTTACGTATATGTTTAATAAATTTAAATGTCATCTTCTCAAGAATTGTAATGGTGATCATATAGAAATAGAAATGCATCTTTATGATCAGAGGGGGTGTACTCATTTATGCTGTATATGTAGAGATTAATCTGGCCCCAAATAAGCACAAACCGTCTTGTGTTTTGTCCATTGTAGGAGGCCTACATCGCCGACCTCGATGCCAAGAGCGGTGCCAGTCTGAAGCTGACGCTGCTGAATCCACGTGGGAGGATCTGGACCATGGTGGCAGGAGGGGGAGCCTCCGTGGTCTACAGGTAGGGTTAAGTCAAGTTAACAGCAGTGGTTGGATTTGTGCCATCTTAATGAGCAGCTGAAGCCTTTCACATGCATACACTGTCATCAGTGTCGCGATTGTTATTATATATTTTTTTACCTAAGAATATCCCATTTAATCACATTGCATCAGATAGCTATCGAATATGAAAAAACGTCTCCCAGTACTAGGTGGTGGTGATGATGATGACGAAGAGTACATTTTTGATACATGTGCTCTGCTAAATTAACCAATATGTTTCATCACCATTGATGGCAAAACATCTTGTTTAAAAAAACAAAACATTTTATTTGGCTTCTTGGCTGACTTGTCTTTTGTCTTATTTTTCCACCTTCAGTGTTTTTATAGCTGCGTTTCCACACAAAGTACCTGGAACTTTTAGTCCCAGGAACTAAAAGGTTCATTGCGAAGATTAGATAAATTAGTCCGCGGACTAATAGATTATAAACTAATATTTTCCCGTCATTCCCTTTTAAACAGCCATTCTAAAAAAAAATACAGCTCTCAGATCTCTGCGCGATCCCCGTGCGCCCTTGTTCCCCATTTCTCCAAACTAAACCAATGATAACAGTGTTTTGTTTGATTTTTATTTTATTTTCCTAATTGAATGAAACAAAAAAGCCCTGTGTGTAATCAGTTACCAGATTACACACACACCCACATAGACCCCGCCCCCCTCGACCCGCTGGAACAGGTGCCACTGTTTGTTCCGCGTCACCTCCTGATTTACAAATTAAGCACTACAAGAATGGTAAGAAGTTAATATATCAAGTAAATCACAATTGTGAATAATGTTATTGAAGACGACTTATTTTTGGCATCTGTGTGTTTCAGATGTGCGAGTCCCACACAATGAGTCGTGTTGGTGTATGAAATAAAATGCTGCGAATATTTGACCAATGATGTTCAGTGCTGCGAGGCCCACCCCCAAAGTTTCTTGACTTTTGAAAAGCACCTACCCCAGAGCAGGGACTTTTTGGTCCCCGGAACTTAATTTATACCCTGGTCCCTGCGGTGCAAACGCACTGAAAGTTCCTAGTTCCTGGGGAAAGTTACTGCAGTGGAAATGCAGCTTTTGTGTTTTTCTGAACCATGTGATTGTATGCAAAGATACAGAAGCTAAGAAATGTGGTTGAGCCAGCTTGCCTGTGGGTTCTTTTTATTTTTGCGGATATTGATTGATTATCATCTGTGGTTCCAGTACGTTGGTAAAACCTATTACACTAGTCTGAAGGAAAAGTCAAATCAGCTGCTCGCCATATTAACATACCAATCTGATCTGAACGGATAATATATAAGAGATTCCCTGTGTGTCTCCCTGCTCTGCAGTGACACCATCTGCGATCTGGGGGGAGTCGACGAGCTGGCCAACTATGGGGAATATTCTGGAGCTCCCAGCGAGCAGCAGACCTACGACTACGCGAAGACCATCCTCTACCTCATGACCCGTGAGAAGCATCAGCAAGGTGGGCACCCCACCACAAGGAAAACTATGGAAAATTGAAGATCCAAATATCACTCGGTTGTCAGTTTAAACAGCGTTGTTGTCACATGTTGACAAAAAACAAAACTATGGAAATTGAATGAGTGCTCACACAAACATTTTATACAAATGTTCACAAACTACTTAATTTAATAGCTTTTTATGACTTTTTTTTTTTTCACATTAGCACCTCAAATATTTTGCATGCACCCATTTATTCATGCAAAATGCTTCCTTGATTGTACGCTTCCAAATAATTCCATGAAGGAAAAAGTAGTAGTATGAACTTTATAAGCAGCCTTTTGTTGCTAACAATAGTCTTCAGAGCTCCTGGCTTGTTGCAAAGTAGTCGGATTACATTATAACAAACTCCAACTTCTCTCTCTGGACCCTGCAGGCAAAGTGCTGATCATCGGAGGAAGTATCGCTAACTTCACCAACGTAGCAGCCACATTCAAAGTGAGCCTTTTTTTTCCCTATCTCTCTCTTTATTTATTTATTTATTTTTTACTGTAGTGCACCTGTGACATTATGTGGTTGTTTAGTGGTTTACAGGCCAAACAGTCACATTAATCAACTTGAGTGGTTTTAAAAGCTACAATATGTAAAGGCAATTATAGGAGGAGTTCATGAGATATACATTTCATCAAATCTGTCCATGACTACATTGGTTTCTGCTATGATGCCTCGCACATAATTATTACATCATTGTGACTTCTCAACGTAATATTGTTTACTGATGGATTGGACTGAAATGGAATGAAATATGTTTTGTACGAGTCTATTAGTGACTGCCATTTGTGAATTTATTGGCTTGTTGTTTTGGTTATTTATAGATGCCAAGAATGGAGGGAAAACATTACATTTTTTATCAAAGTAATAACATCTCTAAAAAGTCTAACTAATATATAATGTAAACACTGTAAATGCACATCCTACTGAAAATGAGATTCTCAAGACATTTCTTAAGGTATCTGTCAATCCATTGTCAGCCATTGTGCACATCGGGAAGTTGCCTTTTTACTCTGTTACAGAACTCCCCCATTGACTTGAGTGGTTCTGGACCTAGCGTATCAGGCTTGAGGCAGTTGGGTGATACTTGGTAGTGTAATATGGAAAAAGACCAGAGACACCACACACAAAACAAAAAAAAATTTGTGGAGGTTCTGTCACAAAACCTCCACTGGCCATTTTGAGTTGACCGCAGTCAAAATTGAGAATCCTCTTTGAAGGGATTCCTGATGTCTTATTGAAGTAGTAGGACTGAAGTTACATTTTGCAAATGCATACAGGTATGCCACACATGCTGTTTGAAGGTGTCGCTGCTGTTGTTGCTGCTCCACATAGCTGACCTCTGCTCCTCCCCAGGGCATCGTCAGAGCCATCAAAGACTACCAGGGTCCTCTGAAGGAGCACGAGGTCACCATTTTTGTGCGCCGCGGTGGCCCCAACTACCAGGAGGGCCTGAGGGTGATGGGGGAAGTAGGTGAGTGACTATAAAGGCCCTGTCGCAGAACAGACTTTCAGACTTAACACTGAAGACTATGTTTAAGATACTAAATCTAGGCTAATTAATATTATATAATGTTAATTCTATGTTTGGATTGGATTTCAACAATAATGTAACATAATTTATATTTGCATTTATGTATTAAAGATTGTTAGAAATTAAGTACATAAACACTCTGGCGTGTATTTATTTTATTTCTCCAGGTAAGACCACAGGGATCCCAATCCACGTGTTTGGCACCGAGACCCACATGACAGCCATCGTGGGCATGGCGCTGGGTCATCGGCCGATCCCCAACCAGCCGCCTATGGACGCCCACACCGCCAACTTCCTGCTCAACGCCAGCTGCAACACTGTGGTATGTTCATGTTGTTGGTTCACCTTGACAAACTGTTTGGCTTTGTAATCCTCAGTCTGGCATTCTTTGTATCCCCAGAATTTTGAGTCAACTATCTTTTGCTAATTCAGGGATTTTCAACCTTTTTCATATAAAGGTTGAGGTTCAAACAACATTGAGAACCACTATGCTAATTGTGTCAAAGAAACAACTAAAGTGGGAAATCTGCTGACTCTGAATCTGTGTGTGGATAGAGCAAAAACATGACGGGACTTTTTTTATTTTCTGATCCTGGGTCTGGTCCACCTCTGAGTTTAATACCATTCACTGTAGATGACCTGATCCATAGTCCACACTGGCATTCAGGCTTGTACTTAATATTTGTCTCTTTCATCGTTTCTTCGTTTGCACTTTCATCAATTGCAAACAAGATAACTGAAGCAGCCGGCACGTTTTGTGATAAAATGTGACCGACAGCGTGTGGAACTGCCCTTGATTTGTTGGTGGCAGAACCAAGTCATTGGGGAATTATTTTGACCAAATTACATTGTAATGTCTCTACCTGCTGGTCACAGTTTATTTAGAAAAAAGAAAACCATAAGTACAAAATATTTAGTCGAATACTATTCCTGCAGTGAAACTTTCCTTTAATCTCCGTCTCTCTTCAGACTCCGGCCACGACCAGGACGGCCTCGTTTTCTGAACCCAGAACCCCCAACGATGCCACTCCAGCCAAAAAGCCCAAAGCTAGTCTTCCAGCAGGTAACCAATTAGACTCGTGGTGCTCGTCTCTGGCCCTGCTTTACTGTCGGGAGACACCCTATGCTGCCTTACGCCTCCTTTTGTTGTCTGCTCCTCATTTCCTTCATCTTTGCTTCTTGTACCCCTTCACCCCACCCCCCCTCACTGCTGCATCTGATCTGCCGTTCTTATTTTTCTTTCTCCTCCCTCCACCCTTTTTCCTGGCTATGCTCTTGGACCCGCCCTCCACCCAATTCTTGTTTCTTCCTCTTGTTTTTCTTCCTCTCACTTGTATCTTTTAAGCCTCTCTTCACTCTATACTGTGGCCCTCGGAGAAGGTGCTCACAGACGACCTGAAAGGTGAGTGGTGGGTGTGCCATGATCATGCCAAGCCCCCTCCCCACCCCATACTATGCTCTGGCGTGTTCCCCTCCATCTGATTTCCCCACCCGGATAGAAAGGAATGTGTTTCTACAAGCAAAAACACTGAAAAGGTGGAGGCTAGCACTCTATATACTTCAAAATACCAACAGGGCCGATACTTGATTCACACCAAGGTTTTGTCCTGATGAAGGCTAACTAGGTCAAAAACTTGTTATCAAGTATTTGGCAATAAACTTGAACTTGTTTATTCACCTTGGCATGATAATAAACCTTGGTGTAACTGAGCTGTTACAGTATGCCAGCCTAAATGAGTGTTACCCTCCATTGTGTTTTGACTTTCTTTTTAATTTGCTTGACATTGTTTGAGTTTAGCACCACAGCCTATGGAGCCTTTATGTTAGAATAGTGCATCCAACTGCACGGCAAGAGTGTGTTTGTATTTTGTATGGCTTTTACACCTACACTCCTGTGTCAACTGGCCAGTGCTTTATAGTATATAAAGTACTTCGTACTTATGTTTTAAAAATTTTGTTCAGGTTAAGCACAAAAAAAACAAATCGGTTCTCGAGCCCACAGTGTCAGTTACCAGAGGGTAGAGATTGCAGATCCTTCACATATTGAAGGATTGTCTTGCCATTTTTCAACCCAGGCCTTAAAAAAATACAAAATGGGAACCCACATTTTAATATCAGGTTTCTAAGGGTTTGATTGACTCTGCAAATCAGCTGCACACCACACTAGAACCTAGCCAAACTCTTTTCTCCCTTTCACCGAGACGACAGAGCCCACGTCACCATCAGCGTATCATTGTACAGTACTGATTTTATTTGGCATGCACTATATTTTTAAATCAAAGTAACCCAAGCAGAAGCACAGTATTTATACTGTGTAATCCTCCCACAATTGTACTGCAAATAAACACCACAAAATCTCGAACTCCAGCTACTGATAAAATGACAAAAGCAAATAAACAGTGGCAGTGCCATTCTCACTCTTAATGAAGGATCATGTCTGTTCACGTTCAGCCAGGATTCGGTGTAGGTGACAGGCTACGTAGTGGCTAAGCTAAGCATGCACCTTCCTCTTCTCTGCTGCTGTTTGTATTTACTGAAGCAATTTGAGAATAAATATGACACTATGTTAACAGAATGCACTGAAACAGAAGAGTGAGATCAAATGAACTCACTCAAGTATTACATTTTCTTACTTGTGCTGTTTTTTTTTGTGCTGTTTTTTTATTTATTTATTTTTTTTCATTTATGTTTTTGTCCTTCGTGTTTGCCTCCTGTGGGGTTCACAGAAGCCCACGTCTCTTCAGCCCCCAGCGGAGGTAGGAAAAGGGTGTAAGAGACCTGTCTTCCTGCCACCCCTCCCCTCCTTTCTCCCTCTTATCTATTGTTTTGCGTCTGCTGTGATGGTTCTCCTTAACTTCCCCCATGGTAACCTGCTCACCCGAGAGGGGCTCTGAAGCAAGCACAGATTTAAAATTGGCAGGACGAGCAGCATTAAGTTAACATCCCTCCAGGATTAAAATTCCTGACACATTCTGCTTCCATGCTCCCCCTGCTGCCAGTGCTTTGGTGTCACCAACACAAATGAGCAACGCAAGTTCAGTCAGGAAACTCTGCTGCAGCAGCTCTGTGCTCTGATTGGTCAGGGTTTCTGCAGCCAAGATTAAATTGCTCCAAGGCCACAGTCACACCAGCATCTGTGATGGGGATGTTTTGCACCAAACTCTTATTATTTTTAATGCAATGATCAGTGTATTCATGTAGCCAAGTCAAGCTGTTGCAAAGTCTTTACATGGGGTTCCGTTTTGGTAAACTCACAAAATCATTGAGTCAACCAATAGCAAACTTTTGAAGAGGCTATATGTTCCAAAGTGCAAAATGGAGGAAGATATTAGTTGACGGTGAGTGTGCACTCCAATCATTGCTCTCCCCACTCAGTGGTGTATTGAAATGGCCTTTCTCACATTTATTTTGTGCTTAAACTGCTACTGGTGTGCTGTTAATCTCCTCCACCTGCAGAGATCTGCTTTCGTATGGGGTATTGTACACCTCTGCAAAATCTATCACGACCAAATCAAAGTCGTATTGTCATCAGCACTGGGTATTGGACAGGATCTCATGATTCCATTTTGATGCAAAGGGTCACTATTTGATTCAATATCTATTCAATCCGATATTGATGAGACGGCTCACGATACGATTCTACATGGACATATTATCATTGTATACATAATGAGAATTACTACTAATGTTTCAGTTTACCATCTGATGTGCACTCCAAAAACATTTCACAGAACAAATCCAGTCTAGGAAAAACAAAATTTTGTTATCACATTTTTGTGTTGTGCAATGATTTTCAATTACAAGTATCAATTACAATTGTCAAATCTATTCAGAAATTTCAACGGTATAATTATATTGGAGTATCAAGTTGTTTGTTTGTTTCTTACCCAGTTCGAATTGCCATGCACACTGATCAATAAAGGCTTATGATTATGGGGAGTTGTCCTGACTGAACTGAACCTTGACTCTCAACACTTTCTGGCTCGTCCAACGATTTCTCTCATGGATGTGCCTGAGTGTTGGAGGACGGCAGAATAGTTTCCTGTCGCTGTGCCAACTATCAGCTCATTGCCGTTTGTTGAATTTCAGTTTGTTGTACAACGTGCACACGGGGCTTGGTCGCCAAAGAAAGGATCAATAACTGTCTATCGCACTAATCTGCTTCTGTGTTGCACTGTAACCGCTCCACTTTCCAGGTTTCTATATCATCTGGGATGTGTGGCTTTAGAAGGTGTTGATTTGAAGTGATTTGCTTTTTCAGGAATGGATTGGCACATGACACCTAGTAGTGTCTAATCGCTGACATTGCCAGAGCCGCTTGTGCTGTGGTTGGTTTAACCGTGTGACCCACTTCTGCCCGAGCGTTCTGTGTGCTCCCTGTGCTACGTTGCTTCTTTCCTCCCACATAATGGCAATTAACATGGCCTTTTCTGATTTCTGTTCTCCTCTCTTCCTCTCTTGTCTTCCTATTTCCTCTGCCCAGCCAAGGCCACCACACTGTTCAGCAGACACACCAAGTCCATCGTGTGGGGCATGCAGACGCGTGCCGTGCAAGGCATGCTGGACTTCGACTACGTGTGTTCAAGGGACGAGCCCTCTGTGGCGGCCATGGTCTACCCCTTCACGTATGTTCTATAAATACACTGAACAGATTTGGAGCTGACCGCTTTATCAGGTTGTGCTGTTTTACTATTTCAAAACCACTACAAAATTCCAAAGGCTCACACTGTAACTGTGAAAGGAATGTTAAAATATTGCTTAAATAATTAGTAATGTGTATATTCTGACCATTTAACTATATTACAATAACCAAAATCCCAAACAATATCTAGTCTCTCATGATATTGATATATCATTCTGCCCAAATATGGACCATCTTGTAATTAAAAGATCCAATTCTATCATGTTGCCAAAGGAGACATCTAAGCTGATCAGAATGTTTAGAATCGGGTTCCACAGCTGAATACAGTCCAAATTGGAGTTAAAAGATCAGATTCCTTAACATTTTGTCTACACTGCCAAACAAAATAAACAAACTATAAAAACTAAACGGTGGCCTCTCCGTTCCGCAGTGGTGACCACAAGCAGAAGTTCTACTGGGGCCACAAGGAGATCCTCCTGCCCGTGTACAAAAACATGGCCGACGCCATGAAGAAGCACCCGGAGGTGGATGTGCTCATCAGCTTCGCCTCTCTGCGCTCTGCCTTCGACAGCACCATGGAGACCATGCAGCACCCGCAGGTGGGCGCACTGACCGCTCATGGTTTCTTTTCAGATACAGATAATGAAATCTTCAGTATCTACTGATACCAATCCAATATTTATTTTCTAACCGTTCTCCTTAAGCCTTTTCCTCTTAGCAGCTGTAGCCTGAATAATGTGCTGTTTTCCTTAAGGTGATGCTTCTTCATGTTAGCTGCTACAGTAGCTTATTGTTGTTGTCCTGGTAACATTTAAGCCACATGTGGCTACTGTTGTTATCATGTGGCCTACTTTACTTCTCTATACCTTGTCGCAATTGCAATGACGCAAAAGCCTTTCTGTGATATTTCAGGCTCAATTTGTTGGAGTATCGGATCACATTCTTAAATTGTTTTTCCCCTTCAATCCAGCCTTTTTTTGCTGGTATGTCATTGTCATCTCTAGAATTTACTGAATATTGGTGATACTTTAGAATGTGTTCACGCCTCTTAACTCTTGGTTAATAATGATTTAGGGAAACATCGCTAAACTTATTTGTGATTAGAATAAAGTCTATTCATATTGGTTACAAATTCAAAGTATTGCCATATTATAAATGATAAACGACTGAGTAAGAACAGGGTTAGAACCCTAACACTGATGTGATTTTATATATCGTCACCTTCTTAAAATAATGGCCTAAGTCATTAGTATTTTCAAGTTGTGAGAAATAGAATATATGATATTTATTAATCATTTCACAAAGAAAGGTTATGACAATATTGTCATAACCTTTCTTTATTACAAACGATATTAAAAAATAAATCATTAAAGTCAAAGGAGGAATGGGGAAAAAGAAGACTTGGCATTGACAGGACGTGTGAGACTGAATTCTGACCTTGACCTCTGTCCTCCGTCTGTCCAGATCCACACCATCGCCATTATCGCTGAGGGAATCCCCGAAGCGCAGACACGGAAGATAATCAAGCTGGCTGACGAGAAAGGCGTCACCATTATTGGACCTGCCACGGTACGCAACAGAACAAACAAGACTCCACCTTGTACAGTTTTACAGTGTACATGTAGTTCCTCAAACTGACATGAAGAGGTTTAGTCCCATTGGGCCCAAGAGCTAAAGTGGATTTGACTGCCCTAGACAGATTAATTGGAGCAAGGTGCATTTTAAAATTACTAAATACTCTTTATTGACCCCCCATTGTAATGTGGTCGTTACAATAGTCGACACAATCGAAGAACTCAATACTTGATACATGATTAATCTTTTCAGCATCAGTGACACAAAAGTAAATGGTTTGTACAGCGTAAGAAAAGCACATCACAACCTTTATTTATTTTTAAACCTAGTCAAAAGATAATTTTATTTCAATGCAATATGACCTTAAACTCAGTATTTCCAGCACAGAAAAAAAGAAATTATTGTGGAGGGGCGACTATAGCTAAACTAACTATACGTTAACTGTACATACTTGTGGGCTGCAGGTCGGTGGCATCAAGCCTGGCTGCTTTAAGATCGGAAACACGGGGGGAATGCTGGACAACATCCTGGCCTCCAAGCTGTACCGACCTGGCAGCCTGGCCTACGTGTCACGCTCTGGGGGAATGTCCAACGAGCTCAACAACATCATCTCTCGAACCACTGATGGCGTCTACGAGGGCGTGGCCATCGGAGGAGACAGGTAACAGCAGTTTGTTAGCCCTAAAAGCCAGGGGTGTCGATGGGAGTGTTGAAAACATGTCATGAAGTAAAATTATCAACCAATATTGCTGACCATGGCATGATCGCCCCCTCATGCTTTTGAACCCTCCGGTGAAGCAGTTTGATTATTTTATAGACTGTGAGATATTAAGATTTAGAGCTGTCACAACAATTACATAATTGGCTGATTGCAATTATTTGAGCAAATGGCTTTTTGTAAAATCTTTAGTTTCCACAATAGTGTTTCCATCGAAATTTAAAGAGAATTTTAAATCCATGTTAGAAATGTAAAAATTAATAGAATGTGTGCATTTCCATCATTTGAGTTGAGGAAAATGAATGGTAAATTCTATATTCCAATCTTCAATAACAATAAATGGTGTTGCTACAATAGGTAGCATGTATTATTAAAAGTTTTATTTTATCCCACAATGACAGTGGCTTAAAATGGATAAAAAGACAATTACATTGTTAATCACAATATCAATTGTCAACAAAGAATTCATGATTGTGACAGCCCTAGTTCCTCGATCATTATTTTTGTTTACTTTTTCAAACAATTTTTCCTTTGGGGGAAATGTGTGATGACCACTGCCCAGGTATCCCGGCTCCACCTTCATGGACCATGTCGTCCGTTATCAGGACACGCCCGGAGTGAAGATGATCGTGGTGCTCGGAGAGGTATCTTTTTAATCATTGAAACAATTTTAATTTGACTGAAAGTTATTTTTAAAAATAAAATAATATTATGACTCACATTTCATTTACTGAAAAAAAAACTTCTCAACTTGAACTGCTACATAGAAAATGCAATAAAAATAAACCAAACTTATTGTCAACTTGAGATATGTTCAAACTTCAAATGGTTGGAGACAACCATTCTGAAGATGATCAGCTGAGCAAAACTCCCTGTAAGGGCTCCAAGCTTTTCTAAAAAGGTCCCCTCCCTCCTTTTCTCTCTGTCTCCCTTTTTCAGATTGGCGGCACAGAGGAGTACAAGATCTGCCAGGGCATCCAAGAAGGAAGGATTACCAAGCCTGTCGTGTGCTGGTGTATCGGAACCTGTGCCACCATGTTCTCATCAGAGGTCCGTTTAGGTTCAAACGCCTCGATCTAAACTTTACCAAACGTTGCGACTCGTGTTTTTGTTTTCTAACAGGCTATGTTAGATGTTTTAGTTAAAATTTGAGATTGTTCTTAACAACTCAAATTTGTCGCAGACTGAAGTGTTAAATGGTTTTGTTTTCCCGCCCTCCTTACAGGTTCAGTTTGGCCATGCAGGAGCGTGCGCCAACCAGGCTTCAGAAACGGCGGTGGCCAAGAACCAGGCCCTGAGGGATGCCGGAGCCTATGTACCCAAGAGCTTCGATGAGCTTGGGGATGTGATCAGGTAGGAAATTCTGTAGAACAGGGTTTAAAATTTAAAAAATTCCATCGTTTCAATTTCTGAATTGGTTTGAAAATGTTGATGTCAATACTTTGTTTGGAAGCTAGGTCGGCATTTTTGGCTTAAATTAAATACCACCATAGTTCCGAATTATTTTAAATATTTAATTTCTGGGCAAGACTCAATTTGTGATAGATGGCACACTGAAAAGTCGGTAGCAATTCTCATAATTTATAAAATGTTAATGTACGATCGCATTGTGACCCATCTCATCAATGTCGGATTGAATCTAATTGTGTCCCTTTTTTAAAATTTTAATCAAATTGTGATATCCTGCCCAGTACCGAGCCTTAATATTCGGTGTGAGATGGGTATTTCTGATATATCCAAAGGTATATGACTTGATATATGTACTGAACCTGTGCTAATGTGACTAAACAGCACGGTGTATGACAAGCTGGTCGCCAATGGAACCATCATCCCAGCGCAGGAGGTGCCTCCCCCAACAGTCCCTATGGACTATTCATGGGCTAGGGTCAGTACTTCTGGAATTCACCTCCTAATTATTTTCATTTCATTATTTTCTATTTTAGCCACTCCTGAAAAAATCCCCTGATTGTAATTGTTTGAGCAGATTGCCATCAGTTAATAAAATCCTTAGATTCCATAACAATGTTTCCATCCAAATTTCAAGGGAATTTTAAAGCCAGTGTTGGTAATGTTGCAAAAAATAGAATTAAATAAACAAAAAACATAATTCCTTGTTAATCGCAATAATTTGTATGACAATCGCCAACTTTCTGGGGACTGCCCTAGAATTACCTGAATGTTCCTAGTGTTGCCTAAATGGAAAGCACATGTTTACAGATTATGTGCTTGAATCCTAATAATCCCTTCTGGGTTTTTGGGACTTTCTGAAGGCTTGCGTTGAGGGTGCATTCAAACTGTCCTTGGATCTTGTGCCTGCAGCCCCTTGTAACCGAAATAAAGGGAAGTACAAGTAAGTTAAATTTGACTTCCTGTTCTTTCCAGGAACTGGGTCTGATCCGCAAGCCGGCCTCTTTCATGACAAGCATCTGTGACGAGCGCGGGCAGGAGCTGATCTACGCCGGCATGCCCATCACGGAGGTCTTCAAAGAGGAGATGGGTCTGGGCGGAGTGCTGGGTCTGCTGTGGTTCCAGCGCAGGTAGGCACGGACAGGAAACCCCACCGAGGTGACAGGAAGTAGAGACCAGTTAGCCGAGGTGACAGGAAGTGGAGACCACTGCTAACTGGTTAAAATGTTGATCTGTTTGGGTTTTCGCTCATCTGGCTGAACAGCGTAACCGGGGATCAGGCTTTATACTTCGTTCTTCCTCCCATCCAGGTTGCCGCGCTACGCCTGCCAGTTCATCGAGATGTGCCTGATGGTGACGGCGGACCACGGACCGGCCGTCTCCGGCGCCCACAACACCATCGTGTGCGCCCGCGCCGGCAAGGACCTGATTTCCAGCCTGACCTCCGGCCTCCTGACCATCGTCAGTACCGTTCAGATACCTCGAGCTAGAAACACGCCTCACAGTCAGGAAGTGCATTTACACAAACTTTGGCTTTGGACTGGGTGGATTGGTTTATTAATGGTTCAAATAATAATATGGCAAATTTTCACTTCTCCGGACACTAGTTATATTCTATAATGATACATCAATCAAATTTATATTATATAATGTAATTTTTTGTTGAATAGGCCTATTCTAAATTATTGTTATCGCCGACCGCTGATGTATTCCATCTTTTAAATCCAGGGTTTATGATGCTTCTGTCCCGTCTTAGTCTTCCAAGACACATTATTATTTTCGAGGCTCAAAGGGGTGACTGCTGTATTAATCTCACTGTGTGCCCCGATGGGTCTTGTAAAGATACACTCTTGCTCTCTGCTCTCTGACCTGCTGAGGGGTTGGTTGTGTTCTAGGGTGATCGTTTCGGGGGAGCTCTGGACGCCGCTGCCAGGCAGTTCAGCAAGGCCTTCGACAGCGGCATGCTGCCCATGGAGTTCGTCAACAAGATGAAGAAGGATGGGAAGCTGATCATGGGCATCGGACACAGGGTGAAATCTGTGCGTAGTCATTCACACTCCTGCTTCAAACATTATAATGATCTTTTAGTGTTTTTTTTATTTTTTTACTTTTTGTAAAACTGAATGAACGGTAACCTGAACTGTAATGTCAGACACTTGTTTGTTTGTTCTGTCTTTAGATCAACAACCCAGACATGCGAGTGCAGATCCTGAAGGACTTTGTGAAGCAGCATTTCCCAGCCACCCAGCTGCTGGACTACGCCCTGGACGTGGAGAAGATCACCACCTCCAAGGTGCGTCCTCCCCTCTCCTGACAACCCCTCTGCAACTGCTCTACCGCCCAACGCAAAGAGGAAATCTGAACTTGGATTTAACCAGCTTGGTTTGTCTAACCAAGCTGGGTTTATCTTCCAAGTCAGTTCTGGAATCCTGCGTTTATGGACTTTAGTTTATGTAGAACTTTATGTAGAGTTTCACCTCCTTAATTTCTTCATTTTTATTTTTAAACAGATTTCTTAAATCCTTTTGTCTCATTATTCTTTTGGTCATTCTTAATTTGCTCCGTCCTTTTATTCTGAAAAGCACTTAAACTGAAAATGATATCGACCTAATGTATGTTTTGCGGTTTTCCATCGGTGACAGAAACCCAACTTGATCCTGAACGTCGATGGCTTCATCGGAGTCGCATTCGTCGACCTGCTCCGAACATGCGGAGGCTTCACGCGGTGAGAACTAAACACTAAGATGTTTTGGTTTTCTGAACTGATTCCATTGAAAATCCCAATTCAGTACAGCGTAGGAACGAGAAGTATATCTGTTGTGAATAAATTAGGCCTGCGAGATTTATTGTCAAGTTAGATGCACTGAATCTTATCTATGTCTGTCCATTTATCTATTAAATGAAATATCTGCTTTTATATGACATATTCCATCCTAAAGTGTTATTCAGTAAGTATTTCAGAATTAACATTTTTTTTAGATCATAACTTATTGTCGCTGCAAACTACAAAATGACAATATAATGATGTCTGATTTACATGGAGAGAAATCTGATATCAAATTATCGCCGAGCCCTAAATCAAATATTTTATTACGTTTTGGGACTTGGAACATTGATCAGTGTGTAGCAAAGTGTGTATTCTCTTCATATCTCCTAAATGATTTTTATATGAATCTTTACTTAAATGTCCCATTTGGCAACATGTGGTTGTTATCAGATTCCTTATCGTCTACTGTAGCAAATCATTTCGCAGTTTGTTGTCAGAGTGCACCAAGGTGCTAATCTCTCGCTGATAATCTGGTTTTGTGGTTTTTCCAGAGATGAAGCGGATGAGTTTGTGGAGATCGGTGCTCTGAACGGGATCTTTGTCCTGGGAAGGAGTATGGGATTTATTGGTGAGTTCACTTCATGTGAGGGTAATGATTTAAATGTGGGAAAAGCTAATTAGACACATGACAATATATAATCTTGATTGTTGCATGTTTTACGGCATCAGTATAGTAAAAAGAAGAAATGGACAAGCTCAAGAAATTCGCTTGTCTGATGTCATGAATTTTGTATGATCACCGCCATCAGTATTTACTGCTATAGCTATCTATAGATTATTTTTTAACAAATGCTCCCAATAATAACTTGCTGACAACATGTCAATATGAAGGCTGTCCAAGATTGACTATTTCTTCTTTTTACTGTATTGATATACAGTATTTTGATAACTTGGTGTACATACTTTTTTCTGTACTTACTTTATCGATGCATCATCTTTACGGAGCTGCTGTAGCGCCCAAATTTATAAATAAAGTACTATCTTATCTTAATAATCAAACTCTTACCAGAATCGGAATGACAATTTTGACATGTGCATTTACATCGACAAGGAATTAGGCGCGGGGGGAAAAATCGATACAGCATAGTATTGCGATATTTTGCGTGGCAATATTATATTGATAAACAGACACCAAGTAGCGATATTTTATTATACACAGGAATGCAAACAACTCACTTTTCGGCTAACCCATTTTAGCATTGGTTTTTATTAGTCCGAGAGAACGACGCCATCTGCGATCAATTAACTAGTGGAGCCGTTCTCTGATACGTCAGGAACAGGAGACGCGCCCACGGCAGTTGAAAGCGCTCCAAAAAGCAGGAAGCGAATCGCAATGGTGCGTTCGCTGGAACTCGGAAAACTAATATGTATCGGAAGTGATGCTGCATTCATTGGAACTCAGAAAACTGTAATTCGTGTCGGTAGGAAGGAATTTGTCATTGTGAGGATTGGTGCGTGTCAACAGACCATTATACAAAGAAACCTTAAGTCTTCAGAAAAAATAAAAAGTAAAGATTCATAACAACATTTTCAGATTCTATTATGTCACAAAACCCTTTTTATTGGACAAATACCGTGCACGCACACACTCCTCAGTAATGAACTTTCTATCACAGAGGTCTTCCAGTCTTCTAACGTGTGTGTTGGTCCCGTTGCAGGCCACTACTTGGACCAGAAGCGTCTGAAGCAGGGTCTGTACCGCCACCCCTGGGACGACATCTCCTACGTGCTTCCTGAACACATGTCCATGTGACGGACTGTGCATGGTACCACCCGCTCCGGGATCCACTCCACATCTGGGCAGCAAGGGGAACATTTGGCTTTTATGGGGAAATTTTTGAAAGGGGAACAGTGTTTTTAGATGTAGGTTTTTGACGGATTACATTGAGATGTAACGTATTCAGCCTTGAGGGAAGGATCGGTACTCGCGCGGGTGGAGGGGAAACTACAAACAAAAAAAAATGGTCCGAGAGCAGGATGCACAGCAGTTTTACGATTCCTGCGTTTAGTTCAAAGAATACGATCTCATTCTTTGATGTGTTCGCATTAACCCGTGGTTTCGTTTCTTATATAATATTTTAAGCCCCCAAAACGCTCTCCGTGTGACTTGCACCTTAGTACAGACGCTGACAAATCAACCCCCTCCCCCCCTTTTTCCAAATCTGAAATCCCACGTCAGCTGAGAAGGAACGCACGGGTCTGTGATCATTACAAGTTCAAACCAAAGTATTTTTCTAGGACAAAAGCTTGAGTTGATGAGATGTTGGTAGCTGTTACTTGGTCATCTCCATTTCGAGTTTCCCTCGAGAGGCATTAGAGCGAAGAGCGGTGAGAACAGGGGAGTCGTGTTTTTGTTTTTTAAACCAGTCACTCCACCATTGCCTTCATTAATGATTTCAGTAACGCAGTCGTAGAGCCGTTTGAATTTCACCGGCTGACGTGGACACGTTCAGGTCTCCTCAACATGGTCTATTCTGATAAACGATTATAATTTGACTTTTCAAAGGGTGTTCAAGCGTCAAAGGTTAAAATGCTTTATGAATGTGCCCTGTGAGTCTTAAAACGCACTTTTTTTTTTTTTGCGAGGGACCATGAAGGCAGCAGTTTAATTTAAGGATTAAAATATTTGCACGCACAATTAAGTCTCTTTAAAAATAAAAAAAGGCCGGTAACTGCGCACCGTGCAGCCTGCTTCGTTTGTTCTGTTCTGCTGTTTTTATTTAACTGTGACATAAATGCTTTATTGTCTTGTTTGTTTTTTAATATAAGCCGTTCTAATGTAGTATAATAAAAGACTTGTTTAAATTTTAATTTTGGATATTGATGATTTCTCTGCCGAGTGGTTACGTTTCAATATGATTCCTGATGGAGGACTTGTTGCTGATTTTATTTTTACTCAGCCCGTGCCCTCTCAAGCAGTGGTTTCCAACATGGGGTCCAGAGAGCACCCAAGGGTCCTTCAAGAGCTTCCAGGGGGTCCCCAGCAAAATTATTCCGTTAAAATTCAGTTATTTCATTTACAAGACATGAGCACCGTTAGAGAATGTGCAATAATGATTTCTCAGATTGGGATCCTAGAGACTAAATCTTATCAAATACGTATCAAAAAACCTTGAACCAGGAATCTCCTCCTGATTGGCTGACAGAGGATCACCAACAGTGTACTACTGGTTCTCTGTACCATGGAGACGGGAGCCTGAAACACCAACGGAACGAGAGCGTGGAGATCCAGTGGGTGGTGGAAATCAGAACCGGCAGAAGCATTTCCCACCAG
Organism: Cyttopsis rosea; assembly: GCA_900302355.1. NCBI lineage: Eukaryota > Metazoa > Chordata > Actinopteri > Zeiformes > Parazenidae > Cyttopsis > Cyttopsis rosea. Next base: position 8,170 of record OMKR01105227.1, on the reverse strand, counting down.
GACGCCCAGAGACCGGGAGTGTAGTGATGTGATGACTGTCACCAGATTAGGAAACCTCTCAAAACAAAGTTCAGGAGAAGAATTGGAAGAACCAGGACTGATGAAAGCAGCGTTACCTGCAAGTGGACTCCACTAGCCTGGCATCGCCAGACCAATTTGCAGATGCGTATTGGTCTGGAATCTCTCCGTTAATTTTTAATTTCCAAGGGGTGTTACCAACAGGCGCAGACCAAAATGTCTCTGGACGGAATTGGATAGGGCTACAACCAATCAGAGCAATGACACGTGATGTAGGCCGCATACCTGCTGGTTAGGCTAGAAACCCACCCCAATTGGATAGACCTACAACCAATCACAGCAGCGACACGTGGGACGTAGCGCTGAGTGACCAAAAATGGCGACTGTGATTGGCCTGTGTAGAAATCAGTTTGAATCTGCCAGAACAAATGAATCGGGAGCTTGCAGACTGGTCTGGTTCCCAGGCTAGGACTCCAAATCTCCCAGAGAACACTGGGAGAAAAACTTTTCATATAGTGTTTTCTAAAAGCAGGGTTTAAAATGGAAAATGGTCTATTTAGAAGCAGCATCATTTATATCAGAAACCATATCAAAACCATAAATAATGGGGAAAGAGCCACAAAAATAGATGAATGGGCCCCATACCAATGAAAGACTAAATACATTTTATCAAAGCAATTCATTAAATGTGTTGGCCAACCAGAAAGCTTTACAGTTGTGACAGCTGTAAAATCTGGGGAAATGTGTTCTTTAATGATTTCTTAATCTTATTTGTATTAATGACCTTTTCATATCTATACATGTACATATGTCTACTCCGGGACGTCCTCCGTCTGCGGTTGCTCTGCAGCGTGGCAGTCGCACGCTATCGTGACGTGCACGTGCACGGGGACGCTGTGGCCGCTGCAGGACCGGAGCACGGCGTAGATGCCGTTGTCCTCCTGATCCACGCGCTGACTGGTGAGGTGGCACTTCACCGACACGTCCGGAAGCTTTTCTCTGTGCTTACGCTCGATGTGCTTCTTCAGGTTGTTCTTGTTCAGCAACAAGTGACAAACCGGGCACCTTGTGTGGACGACCCTTCTCTCCTTCTGGGGCGCAGTCGGTTCTGGGGCCAACGGCGAGGGTGTGAAGCCCACCGTTGACATGGGTGATGCATCCACTGTTGACATGGTCACAGACATGGGTGATGAGGAGGTCATAGATATGGGTGTAGCGTCCACTGTCTCCATGGTCACGGACACGGGTTGCGCATCCAGGGGCGGGGAGGTCTCGGATATGGGTGTAGCGTCCACTGTCGCCAGGGTCACGGACATGGGCGGCGCACCCAGGGGTGAGGAGGTCTCAGACATGGCTGTAGCGTCCACCGTCGCCACGGTCACAGACGCGGGTGTAGCGTCCGCCGTGGACGACGTCTGAGGCGGGGCTTTGCGTTTGGGGGGCCGGGGCGCTGCGTCCGGATGGTGCTCGTCTTTGCAGTGCTGAAGGTGTTTCCTGAAGTCGTTGCGTCGCCCAATCAGGACGCCGCAGTACAGGCAGTGGAAGTGGAGACCGTCCCTGCATCCCAGCCCACATCTGTGAATGGTGAAGTCTACACGACAGAAAGGTTAGTGCTGGTACGCTGGAAATGATCCCAGATCCACGTTTTTAAAGTGCAACGTTGCTAATAAAGTACTTTACCTCCGTGGACGACGGCTCTGTTGAAGTGTCCCTCCAAGTGCGTCACGACTTTGTCCTGCCTCGCGGCTTTGAATTTCTTCTCACAGCAAAATGGACATCTAAACAGCTGGCTGGACACTTTTAAGGCCTGTGGCAGTGTGTGCCGTCTTTGGATTGTTGGGTGTATCTAAAAAAAAAAATAAGATATAGATATATAGATTGTTTTTGATTTTTTATTAGTTACATTTTAATCTGAGGTATTTGACTCGACACAATCGGACAGACGATATGAAAAAATTATTCGAAGGCTATTTTGTATTTGATATTTGTAGTTAACAAATATTTCACATACCATTACATATGTATTTACTTTATTAAAAAAAAACTCAAATATACATTTCATTACTTTTTCGACTAAAAAAAATTAAAGATCGAATTCTAATGTGCCCAATCACGGATGTAAATCACCCATTGAACAGGAGATTACACGTGTAGAGGTGGGTGTCAGTCCAACCCTCCACCCTGAGCCTACACTATGTTCCTGCAATAGAGGCGGCAGCAGTTTCGGAACCGCATTTCTAGGATCCTAGTCTTTTGCAACAGCGCCACCTAGTGAATTGAATGATCGCAGAAAATATGAATACAACGTTACGTCTCACGACTTATAGTAGGTTTATTCCACCCAAATACTACCAAGAGTTGCATGTTGGGAAATTTGTTCACCTGGCACTCAGTGGATTCACAGGAAACATGTCGCTTTTCCCCCCATACTTTAGTTTGAACATGCAGAGGAGTACTGGTACCATGAAAAGATTTGTGGACAGTATAGACTCCGTTCTCGGGATCTATACAGTCACTCTGAAGGTGGGAACTTGCTGTTATGTCCTTATGTTTGCCTGTGTGCTTCCTTTCTATGTGCCTTTTTACATTTTTTTTGTTCATGAGAACCTGGCATATGGGACATTTTTTCTGTAGTTCGGGCGTCACACGGACCCTTTGCATCTGTCCACTTGGGGTGGTTGGCACAGTGAGGGTTGTTGGAGCTGGGGTGGTGGGGGTTATGGCAGGGTGCTTCTCCTTGCACAAAGACAGGTGTTTAATGAAGTCCAGTTTACGCGACAGCATTGACTGACAGTGGATGCAGTGGTAATGCCATTGTGGTCGGCAATCTAACCCACATCTGTGAATGGTATACCCTAAAACATAAGAACATAGAATGGCAGTATTATTAATTTATCATCATATTATTTAAAAGTGTAAATTATGAACATCCAAAATCTGAATTAAGTATCTGGTCACCACAAACAAATCAGAGAGGGACTTGTTTTGATTCATTGATCATAACATTCAGGCTGCTTTAGAGAGAGAATGTTTGCAAACTTTACCTTCGTGGAGAACTGCACGGTTGACGTGGCTCTCTAAATGGCTTCTGACCTTGCTCAACTTTGTTGGGCGGAACAAAGCTGACCTACAGAACGGGCAGTGGAAGTCCTTGCAGCATGTGGTGCATCTTTTCAATTCGGGCAAGGACTTCCCTTCTCGGATTGTTATATGCATCTTGAAAAAGAGAGAGCCTAATTTGGTCAAACGGAACATGTTGAGGTAATTTCACATAAATTAGGCCTAAGCCTAGTTAGTACTGGACCAAAAGACATTTTGAATCATCTGTCCTGGATTGATCTTAACCTGTGTCCATGGAATCACTTCATATACACAGTACACGTGGTAACACGTGGTGGAGGCCTGCAGACTAGGCCTACTTAGTAACTATTGAAGATGTCTCATCCAACATTACAAAACAAATCCAACATGAAGAGACCGCCTGATAACACGAATCGTGGGGTAAACAGGCCATCGGCACAGTTTAATTAGCATTATTTAAACTGGGTAAAACAATGAGTATTAAACGAGCATGAAGACATCGACATGCTTTTGTCATCTTTTCTGGTGAATTCATGTTCTGGCTCAAAATAATCATCATCGTCATTAAGTCAACAATTAATAGAAGACACCTAGCTGGGTTTGCCAAGATCGCCAATGGCATGTTCTTGCAATAGAGGAGGCTGCAGTTTCAGGACCGCAGTTCTAGGACCCTGGTTGAGCAAATTATAGTTTTAAAGGTTTCTTCCACCAAAGTACGACTTTCTGTCCAACGACATAGTTTTAGGTTTGAGGTTAGACACGGTTAAAGGTGCAGTGTGTAGAATTTAGCGGCGTCTCGCGGTGAGGTTGCAACCAACCGAATGCCCCTCTCGTCACCCTCCAAGCGCGGAGGAGACTCTACGACGGCCGCGAAGGGCCCTCTCTAGAGCCAGTGTGTGGTTTGTCCCTTCTGGGCTACTGTAGAAACAACATGGCGGCCTCCGTGGAAGGGGCTCCAGCCCCCGCGGAGACATAAACGGCTCATTCTAAGGTAACGACAACACAACGATTCTTATTTTCATGGGATTATACACTAGTTAATACATACTTATCAATATTATTATCCATTTCTGCCAAGTCTGTTACTAAATTCTACACACTGCACCTTTAAGTTGAGGTATAAGGTGAGAGATGGGTTGGGGCGTCGTCCATCTTGGCTTAGGGGGCTTATGAGTCCTGGAAATGCGGTCGGTCCTCGGACTGCGGTCCTGAAACTGCAGCCGCCTCTAGTGCAGCGACACACTGCTCGAACGAACCGACATACAACCAGGCCACCGGCTACACGAGCTAGCAGGTGGCTGCGGTGGGGTTAGCTTCGCAGTTAGCTACTCACCCTGCGGATCTAGCTAACGCCGCCGTCGCGGTCCGCTCCGTGCTTTGTTCTGAACGTTAAACGCATCAAACCTCAGTTCGCGTTCGGGTCGGTACTCACGCCCCGGCCGTCGTCCATCTTGTCCATGCGGTGGTCAGCGGCCTTTCCTCGGTCATCCGCTTCGCTGGGTGGGGGTCGCGCTGGCCGTCACCAAAAGCTAGGGTCCTAGGACTGCGTCTGTCCGGAAACCGCAGCCTCCTCTCTCGCAGGAACACGCTACTCCAACTGGATTATTATTCGTATCCATCTTAATATTATTATTCATAGAATCAGGTGTAATAATGATGGGATTCGAAGACTTAATAAGGCAAATAATAACTTACCGATTGCTCGATTGTCGCCATTTTCGTCGTCGTAACGGTCTGCGCATGCGTAGTCCAGAACTGCAGCGCCGCACACTGACACGCGGTTCTGCAGTTAAAACCGTCCCAAGTGAGCCGCAGGAGTTGATATTGTAATTCGGTGATTAGACGTTAATACGCATTTAAATGATGAAGAAGCAAAACGGCTCGTAAACCAAATGACGAATATAATTAGAAGTTGACCGTTTATTATAATTTATTCTGCTGTACTGCAGAGCGGCCACGGTTAGTCGATCCATCGATTAGTCGCCAGCTATCGAAATAGATGAACAGATTAATTCAATTAAACTATTTTGATGATCGATTAGTCGTTTAGAGTCGTTCTTTCCGAGTCTAAATCCCCAAATCCTCTGATTCCAGCTTGTCGAATGTGAATATCTTCTGGTTTCTTTAGTTCTGTGTGACGGTTAAACTGAACATCTTTGGACATTTGAGGACGTCGGCCTCGGGCTTCGGGGAACAGCGATCGACGATTTTTGGCTTTTTATGGACAAAACAACTAATCGATGAATCGAGAAAATAATAGACAGATTAATCGATGATGTAAATAATGTTAATGTGCTGACGTGTTATATTATATATTATTATTACACACTTCTTCTGTTTATAGTGGAGATGGTTGTATATTTAAACAGACTTAATGAAGGAATGGGGCACATTGGGAAAGCAAGGGCAGTTTATTGTCTTGTATTCGTTCAAGCCTAAAATACATTTTAAAGTACAGTTTGGCGAGTTCGCATAAATTCCTGAAATTGTTCCGGAACAAAAGCACGGGGAGGCAGCGGAACCGTCCCCGCGTGTTTGTTCCGGGGGGGACGCATTTGGCCGCAACACCCGCCGATGTAAACAAACCGGAGGTCTGCCTCCGCCGAGCCTCCGCCGGGGCGTCTGACTGCACCGCACTCGGGCCTCAAACACTAATAACTTTACTACAATGGAGCTGAATTAGACGTCTTTTCTTCGTTGTCATAGTTTTGTTTGTTTTCTAAAATGGTAAGTTGTTGTGACCGGATGCCATCAGTGTGAAAGTGCAGTTAAAGGTGCAGTGTGTATCATTTAGTAGAACGGACTTGGCAGAAATGGAATATAATATTGATAACTATGTATTAATTAGTGTATAATCCATGAAAATAAGAATCGTTGTGTTTTCATTTCCTTAGAATGAGTCGTTTATATCTCCATGGGAGCGGGTCCTCTTCCACGGAGGCCGCCATTTTGTTTCTACAGTAGCCCAGAACGGACAAGTTCCAGAGGGCCCTTTGTGGCCGCCGTAGCTTCTCCTACACGCTTGGAAGGGGGGATTTATTCAGTTGGTTGCAATCTGCAACCTCACCACTAGATGCCCCTATATTCTACACACCGCAGCTTTAGATCCCGAAACAGGATTAGGAATTTAGGATTTAAACTGGATTGAATTCCAATTAAATGTATTTTAAAAATCGAAGTTAATTGATTACAAACAGAATTAAATCTTTAATTTGTCACTTCCCGTTTATCCTTGTTTTTCTTTCAGATCTACCAAATTCCCTGGGTGTACGGCCCTGTGCGGAATGTCCTGGCGACCTGGCTCCAGCTGACCAGGACCGAGGTCAGGAGGCTTTACAGCTCTGTCCAGCTGCTAAGAGTTTTATTTAATTTATTTTATTTCTTATTATTTGTATTATACTATTTATTTTATTTTATTATTTGTATTTTTTTTGTCATTCCTTTTGCCAGTTAAGTGCAATCATTTTTCAAAAGGACATGTTTTGATTTTCTTATTTGTTTTAGTTTTTATTTAACCAACCAACCAATTCTTTCTCAGGGCAAGATTACTTAGGCCCACATCTTTTTGCATTGCAATGTAAATAGTGCACAGTACATGTGTGAGGAAACAAATTATGCATGCAATGAACTTGAAATGTGCTGTACACCACAGGGCTGGGCAACAAATTATTCATACATTTCCTATATTTAGTATATGTAGTATATTTATATTTAGCATATGCACTTTATTCACTTTAATACTGTGCATGATGCCACCACTGTTTTCGATTGTCACTGCTGTTGTTGATTGTTGAATTTAAGTACAGTGTGAGTTACTGTGAAACCGGAGTCAAATTCCTTACATGTGTAAAAGCATGTTTGGCCAATAAAACTCAGTATTATAATATGACAGTATATGATATATTAGTGAGTCCCGTAGTAAAGGCTGATTCTGATTCTGAAATATCGTGATATTTTTTAATGAATTCCTCTATTGCAATAATATCTAGATAATTTGGAGATGACTATTGGTGCTATCATAAGGTATTTGTACACAAACAAACAGTGATGTTGGCATTGATTAGAATATTCTCTCTCCTCTGGGTGTTCATTCATATTTAAGCTGCCGGACTTATTTCTCCTTTTCTTACCGTGGCGTCTTTGACCAAATAGTTCTACCGAAGCCTCAACATTTTCCCCCTCTACAGATCCCAGAGTTGTCCAAGTGTTCGGTGCTGATGAGGCAGCGCAGCAAGGTGGAGGAGACGCTGAGGGCCATGCAGCGAGCCGGTGCAGGGAGCCTGCAGGTCGGTAAACCGCGTTTGATTCGGCAGGGCGGCACTGTGAGGGGACTTCTCTGTCCCAAAACTCTTAATACTGCTGCCACGCTCCCAGATGCTTTCCTCTGGGCGCCATTTTACTCAGGAAGTGCTGTTAATAAAAATTTTAAAAATGTGCTTGTACAGATGTGGTTCTCTGCTAGATGTGGAAGTTGATATTGGCCCGGGTCATCAGTCTACTTTGAATTTAACGATGCAGAAGCAGGTCAGCGGTGCCATTTCTACACTTCTATTTCCTATAGGCTGTGTCTTCGAGGGTGTATTGAGGGAAGAGGAGCAGTGGCGGAGTAGGTTTGGGACTCGGTGTGTTTGGTGTGTTTATTGATGCTTTCCGCTCCATGTTTCCTGTTTTCTCAGGTTATTTCCGACTTCGACATGACTTTGAGCAGGTTCGCCCACAACGGGAGGAGAGTTCCCACCACTCACAGTAAGTAGTGAAGGGCCCGAACCACACTGACTGAATGATCATTTTCATCTTGGGGAGTAATCTAACTGTGTTTCCTTGTATTTTCCAGATATCCTAGATAACAGGTTATTGATTAATGAAGACTGCACCAGAAAAGTAAGTTTGGTGCAGGAAGGACATTTTAGTAGTTAAAGTAAAGTCTATTTAAGACGTGATGGTTTATTCCCGGCTGGCACACAAGATGATCTTCCAGTTGTGCCAAAGAGGATTTGATTGGTCATGTGACATAATTCATGGCATACATCCACCTTAAATAAAAACTGCAGTCCAAACTATGCCATACTTT
>OMKR01105222.1:0-13153 GCA_900302355.1 Cyttopsis rosea | reverse complement strand
TGAGGCAAGTGAGGCCTGCAGTTCTTTGGATGTTGTTGTGGGGTCTTTTGTGACCTCTTGGATGAGTCGTCGCTGCGCTCTTGGTGTAATTTTGGTCGGCCGGCCACTCCTGGGAAGGTTCACCACTGTTCCATGTTTTCGCCATTTGTGGATAATGGCTCTCACTGTGGTTCGCTGGAGTCCCAAAGCTTTAGAAATGGCTTTATAACCTTTTCCAGACTGATAGATCTCAATTACTTTCTTTCTCATTTGTTCCTGAATTTCTTTGGATCTCGGCATGATGTCTAGCTTTTGAGGATCTTTTGGTCTACTTCACTTTGTCAGGCAGGTCCTATTTAAGTGATTTCTTGATTGAGAACAGGTGTGGCAGTAATCAGGCCTGGGTGTGGCTAGAGAAATTGAACTCAGGTGTGATAAACCACAGTTAAGTTATGTTTTAACAGGGGGGGGCAAACACTTTTTCACACAGGGCCATGTAGGTTTGGATTTTTTTCTCCCTTAATAATAAAAACCTTCATTTAAAAACTGCATTTTGTGTTGTCTTTGACTAATATTTAAATTTGTTTGATGATCTGAAACATTTAAGTGTGACAAACATGCAAAAAAATAAGAAATCAGGAAGGGGGCAAACACTTTTTCACACCACTGTATATGTACCAAATTTGGCGCTTTTATCACAAAATGAACAATAGGTTAGCTATGCCGCCCCACTAAAAGTCTTTGTCCTCCAATCACTATATTAAACGACAAACCTTACCTTTGGTAAAATTAATATTTAGCTTGCAATAGAACATGTAATGTTCTGCAGGGTTTTGGATTTATAAGAGTTTATTATACAAATAGCATTTGTATAATTCTATAATAGGTTCCGTTAAATAAGGACTTCCCGCTCACAAAAACCAAACGAGTCACTCTGGCGACCTCTGCTGGAGGTGAAAGGTACTGGTTCAGCTGCCTGAAATAGAGCAAAGTGAGTGGGCTGTGAGTAGAGACTGGCTCAGTAGACTGTGCTGCTCTCATTCTCATAGACAGTAGAGGGAGCAAGGCAGCAGTGAAACCCGATGTCATGAGGAGGAGGTTCCTGGAAGTAAAACCTTGTGGTGACGTGTGCAAAACAAGTCCTGCAAACCTCGTCATCAGCTCCACACCTATAAACGACATCAAATTTTTGGGGGATTTTAAACATTGAACCAAAATACCTCTGCCGGGGGGTTTGGGTATGCGAGGCGGCCCCCATGCAACATGAATCCTATAGGCTACGCGACAGCTACAGTTACATAAGATAAAGGTATGCACCATTTCCTCTGTTTCTAACAGGTATGACCTCCAAAGATTAGATACAATACTGTACTGTGTATGGTACAATAAGCAGTTATAAATAAGGTTTCTGTAGCAAATAAGTAGTGCAGACTGTTGTTTTGATCTAGACTAAAATCCATTTGAAATCACATTTACTGCTGTAAAACCCTTCAATGCAACATCTATGTTTTCTGATGGTTGTTGAAGTGGCTCCACCGTGACAGCGCACACGCCCCTGACGTGCAGTATAAGGCCTATTATTAGCCTAGACACAGAACACCACAGTGTTCAGCCAACTCTGATCTGGGAGGGATATTATTCATTACGTAACAATAAAAGATCTGTCTCGCGGACCCACTTCCTGAAATACCACAGCGGCTAGGCCCCAGACAGAGGCCGAGCAGAATCCTCATCCGCTTGTTTGTTTGAGCAAATCCTGCCCTTTACCGCTTATCCCTCGCCTCCCCCACATTCACCACACCACCCCTCCTTCTCCGCTCCATGTTATGGATCAGTGATGCAGCAAGTGTGACGCAGCAGTGGACTCCAGAAGGCAATAACACAACAGGAAGAGGACCAAGAAGAAGCCTCGCCACAGCAACCAGCAGACACCAGCGGAGAGGCTAGAGAGGGTAAAGCCCCAAACAAGGCCACGGGAGCACAAGAGCTTGGTAGGCACCAAAGCACCAGAGAGGCAGCTCACAGAGCCAGCAAGAGGATCCGTGAGCAAAGATTTTGGTAGGCTACCAAGTGTATGGGTGCTCGTCGTAACACGAGTTCTACTGGGCAGTGTTTATGTAAGCTGTGCGTTTGTGAATGTTTTGAACGTGAGGCTTACTTGCACTGTGGTCTTTGTCTTTGTGCCAATCACTGTCTGTGTAGAAACGACAGCACTGGTAAGATGAGGCACAGGGGCCGCATACTTGTTGTTTCCGTTGGTTTTGGGGACATCCCAACAGTATTATAATACAAAATGACTTTCTGAGTTATTGTTTAATAATCGTCTGACCCATAACAACCTTTTCATTTCAATTGTGAATCAACAGAAGGAATATTTCACTGGTGCTTTGAATAATTTTCCTTGAAATGTATAATCATGTCCACTGCCAAATATGTTTTGTTTCAGGTCAGGGCCACCAATACGCATAGTTATTATCGTCTTAATTAATGGTTTTACACATACATTTTTAAGACAGAACATACAACACAGTATGACGATATAACTATTTATATTTCCTTGGAAGTCTGAGAAAAAAGAGCGAAGAATTGAATATGTGGTTAGCTGGTTTGTGCGCAGTAACAACTGAATGAAGAGTAGGTTACAGGGCTGGGCGATATATCAATATAATAACGATACTGTGATATGAGACTAGATATTGTCTAGGATTTTGGTTATTGTAATATCGCAATATTGTTAGATGTTGTCTTTAAGGCTGCATTACAGTAAAGTAATGCAATTTTCTGAACTTCATAGACTGTTATAGCTGTTCTAATAAACGCCTCTTGCTTGACCTGCTTGGTCATAATATCCACATTACTAATGATTGTTTCTGACATATTTCTTGTGTGTAAATATCTTATGAAAGCACCAATAGTCTCCTAAATATTGTCAAATTATCAATATTGAGGTATTATTATTATTAATAAAATATTGTGATACTTGATTTTTTCAATACCGCCCAGCCCTGGTAGGTTGGATTGGTCTATTGTACTGAAGCCTAAGGAGGTCTTCCACACAAAAACCCTACATTTTTTGGAAAACATGCAAAATGTAGCTGGGTTGTTTTCCTCATCTCTCTGCTGGTCAGCACAGTGGTACGGTCAAGTGCAGAAGTGTTGGGACGGACTGTTGTGGAAATAGTGCACCGGTCGCTGCTCGTGCTAATGTGAGCCATTGAGAACACTCAGGTAACACATGAGATAGGCCTCACTGCCGGCACCGCAAGTATCAACTTAGGTAGCTTTTAGAAAGTAGTGTACATTACAAAAACCAAATGACATATTGGAATAAATATACCACTAAAACACGAGCTAGGGCTGAGAAATACTTTTTCTTTGAGAAAGACATAGCAGATGCCGTAAATATGCGGATTGTTTCTTTATGGTAGAATTCTAGTGTCATTTGAAGGCAAAGTTTACAAATTTAAATTTGATTTTAAAGCCTGGGCAGAGTAAAGGTAGAATTATAGCTTTATATCCCTCAATGCACATCCATCTAAATGGAGCTTTTTGATCCCCGGGAGGGTAGCAAGAGGCTCACAGTGCCATGTGTGGTTTCCCCTCCCCCTTGTCTGCAGTGCTGACGCATCTGCTGCTTCCGCATCAATCAGCAGCCTCTATATAGGTAAACACACCGTTTCTGCTGGTAGCAGGAACCGCGGTTTCCCTGCGGCCAGGGTTATAGTGAGCATTACAGTTGTTTGATATAAATTTTTAAATGTCATACAATACAACAGGAGTAAATGTGGTCTTTGTCCTGAGTTGTGCATTGCAGTAAATTCAGTACATTTGTAGAGCATCAATGAACGGTTTTAGCACCATATGCAGCTGCACAAAGGGACGATGCCGTCTATAGAAGGGGTGAAATCCATGCAATGTGAAGGTTGTTTTCTTTGTAAGCCACAGATAATTTACGATCACATAGGAGATTCATTCCATTTTCGGTCAGTGTGGAGATATGCCCGGTCAAGCTGCTCTCGAGCGGGGAAGATGTAACACAGCTGTGCTCGTATTCTCCGTTCAGCAGAGGAGTCCCCACTGAATGCTGCTGCTGGCCATGCTGCCGAGAATTTTCTCTCCCTCTTCCGTCGCGTACAGCGCTGGTGTGTGATGTAGCACCCTGCAGCTCACCGCACTCACCGCTGCCTTCTGCCATGCTTAATAAAAGTTGCCGTTTCCTGCGTGGAAGCTGCAGAACGCTTCAATTGCCCTGGCAGCGCAGAGGCAGAGCCACGGTCCAGCTCAGCTATACACTGTATCGCCTGGATGCTCTCTCTAGAGCCCGATAGTGAGAATGAAATGTAGGACATAAGAGACGCTAGAGAGAAGAGGACAGAGCAGGACCAGCCCAGGACAGAAGGCGCATGGTTTGAGGCGAAAGACATTCGGGTTGGAGTTGTCTGCACACAGAGTGGGAGGAAGAGGAAGAAGGACGTCAAGGAGGCTCTGATTTTAACAGTACCACTGTTGAGCGGCCGTCATAGAAAAAAAAGAAAAAATACGTGCATATTCCTTTGTAACGTGAAACTGTTTGCGATTCAAAGTAGAGTGCATGTACAGCGGATGGGATACATGTATGACACTATGTCCTGCGTGCTCCGCGTAATATCCTCAGATTTACAAAGGTATGTTTTGCATGTTTTTCCTTATATCGTTTTGTTGGGATGTACGCCTTTGTGGAGGTATTAAAAAATATATATTTGATGCTAGTGTTTTTAGTCAGTCACAACACCCTCTTAATATACAACAATGGCCGTTCTGCATAATTGATTAGGTGTGAGAATAGAATCTTATATGATCAAAAATATGGTGATGGAAAATAATCTTTGAAAGAAACGTCAAGTTAAAACACGCTGGGGTGTGGCAAAAACATGTCTGTTTGTGAGAAATTCAAGATTTCCGCTTGGTTTGCAGTAGCAATAAACCACATCAGTGAGAACAAATAGAAAATTGTCACATTAAACGACTACGCATGAGACACACGTCAAATGGGAATACTTAAATGAATGTCAAAACCCAGAGAAATTAGCATCAAGGCTGCAGCGTATCACTTGCTGATAGCAGATGACAAAGTCCTTTGGGTTGCATTTCTGCTGCAGACAAAGAGACACAAACACCAGCAGCGATATTTACTGCATCTCCAAGCACAGGCACAGGTTAACTGCTATTGTACCAGAGACGGCTCCTGTGTTGCAGGTTTCGCAGACAGGGAGGCTGATTATGTGCATGTAAGAGAGAGGGACTAAACGATAGAACAGCTAATGCCGTCGCGCTCCATCCAGGCTGAATCTCAATAAGAGCTGCGCCATAGCATGTTGCCGTGACAACGGAGGCCTGAGAGAGAGGCAATGAATGCTTTCAGCCATATTAATTCTATAAAATAATTGAGGCACATGCAGAAACTTATGCATATAAAAAAAAGTTGTCATAACATTCTGTTGTTACAGAAGTCATACATACAGAGAAATATTTTTTTTTTATCATTTTGATCTTAAGATCTTTAGGCAATATGAATGCAAAAAATATGACAAAAATAGACAACGCATCAAACAATATCATGTACGTTTAAATGAGCACTCTTCAAAATAGCATAATATTGTTTAAAGTGGTCATTTGAGTAAAGTGGTCTGAATCTTATCTAGAGTGAGATCATTTATTTGTGCCTGGTTCTCTTTTTATCTGTCAGAGAAAATTAGTTTTACGACAAAAAGGACCTTCAGTCAAAACCTTCCCAATATAGTGGTGCATCTCCAGGACAGCAATAAACCAAGGGATGTTTTCAGAATAAACTAAGGCTAATTAAGAACAGGGGCACATGTATCCGTTGAACGAGCAACCATTTTACCACTGAAAATCATCAACAGTAGCTAGCTAAAAAGAAAATGGCTGACCCGTTTTATCCATAACATGAAAATAGGTATTGATCAAAAGTAAATACGATTGATTCTGCACTTGTAAACGCTTGCTTGCTTTATTGAATACGTTCATTATTCAATATTGAATACAACCTTTGTGAGGAATGACTAAGCCTGACTACTAACCCTATGACTCAAGTATTGACTCATGACACCAGACCCCTGACATGATTTAACTGGATCATCGCTGCTGGGTTTAACATCCATTTTCAAATACAGTTTGTATAGTTTGTAAGTTCATAGGCCAGTTTACTAAATGGTAAACACCAAGCTAATCCCCAAATCCTTTCATATATCAACAACAGTACAACCACAAGTCTATAAAACTGACATATAGTGAATGATGGAGTGTCAATTTTTTTGTTACATACTAAGTGCAGGACAAAAATATAATCAAGAATATCAGAATGACAAGAATTAACAACTCGTATTTAATTTAATTAACACATCTGCCAAATCTCTCCGATTGTAGCTGGGGTTAAAATTGTGAAAGGTGTGTGGCGGTAGCCATCAAACTATTCATCGCTTACTAACAATGAACTAAAGCAGCGAGTGTTGAAAAATGAATGGCTCACCAATGTGTAACCCTCAATGTGTAAAAAGACACTGGCTGCATGAGAGATGTGTTTGGCATCTGTGCCAGGCAGGAAACCACCGATTATATCATATAATGACGAAGTAAAGACAATATGTATGAGCACCAACATGTTCCCGTTTCCACTTCACCAGGTGCAGGACAGCCCATGTCACTTAGGTGCGTTTATGACTTGGAATATTGTTTATCTTTTTGTTTAACTAATATTTTTATTTTCTATTTTACTCGAAAGACATGTAGCACATAGATATATACAGACATATTGTCAGATGAAAAGAGTTATAAAAATAACACACTAATGCAGTCTGTGTAATGCTTTTAAGTAGAACATTATTTTTAAATTCATTTCTGAGAAAGAGAAATAGGATGAGTTCCCTTAAGGGAGAGTAGTAGTATTAAATAGGTCTTTAGGACATTACTGCCATCTAGTGTAAAAACACTATACAAACCAAACACATGCACATAACTTTGATACTGGCAATCTGCTTGATTGATAAATTTATGTTTTTGTTTTTTTCGCAGATGACTGTAGTGTCTCCCTGCACTCAGGACCTGATGGACAGCACTCACCCACATGCTGTGCTCAGCAAACTTAATGAGCAGCGTTCTCAGGGTCTCTTTTGTGACGTTACCATTGTCGTGGAGGATGTTAAGTTCCGGGCCCACAGAAACATCCTAGCAGCCTGCAGTGGCTACTTTAGAAATGCACTGATGGCTTCTGAGGCCTGGAGCTCCGGCCAGGTGCTGGAGTTGATGGACCTGAAATCTGAAGTGTTTGCAAGCATTCTCAACTTTATCTACTGCTCTAAGGTTTCGTCGACTACTACAGATGACACAAGAGGCCTATTGGCAGCTGGGAAAAAACTGGGGATTCCTTTCTTAGAGAGACTTGCAGAGCAAGAGAGACAAAGCTCTGCCATTTCAAAAACCATGCACCAAGGTCCTATGAATACAGATTCCACCAATGGCCCTGTGCCAAAGAAAACAAAGAAGGAGCCTCCCAGGCCTGAGGATATTGACCTTACCAGTGGGCCACGGATCACCAACGCTTTCTCCATTAATGACGTGGGCCCCGGCAACAACCCCTTCACCCCACTTGTACAAACTAATGGGCAGAGGCAATCACCAGATGTGGGACAAGTCCCAGCCAGTTGCCCAGCCATCTCATGTCCAACCGTAATCAATGAGACAACACACGCCCTGTCAGAACACTCATATGCTGTAAGCCTGGCTGGTGAGCAAAAAGATAACAGCCCAAGGGACATAAAAAACATTTCCAAGCAACTGTTCAACCAGAACTTTGGGCCTCTCAAAAAACGCCACAGGTTGAGAGGAATATTAAGTAGAAGTATTGCTCCTGCAGAAGTTTCATCACGCACAGACAATACTATCACAGCCATACCAGCTGCACCACCTGCACCTCATGTAGAGGCAGAAACAGAGAAGAGCACAGGTGAAGGTGCTGCTGAACATTTTCAGATAGAGTTAGACCCACCCACTCTTTCCCCTCATGTAGAAGACAGCATATATATCTACGGATGTGAATACTGTGCAGAAATATTCACTAATAGAGCTCTTCTTACTATTCACATGGACATACATAAAAGGCGTGTCAGTCATCTGTTTTGCAAATTTTGTGACAAGAAGTTCATGCACCTGAAACGGCTTCGCAACCATGAGCATGTCTGTCCAAAGGCCCTGAGAGACCTCCCCGAAACTGATGCTGGTGAAAAACACACTGTAGTTGTGGACATTCAATCAGACACGCCAAATGTAGACAGCACAGTGGCACAGCTAACTACTGCTGGCGTCCCCACCGCTTACATCCCAGAGCAACTTCAAACAAACCAATCAGCTGTGACAAGGTCAGAGAAACCAAGAGCCAGTCAGAGGGTTTACAGCTGCAGTGTGTGTAAACGGGTCTACGTCACCTTATCCAGTCTAAAGCGGCACGAAAATGTGCATTCCTGGCAGAGGGCTTATCCCTGTCATTATTGTAATAAGGTATTTGCCCTGGCAGAATACCGCACCAAACATGAAATCTGGCATACAGGCGAACGCCGCTACCAGTGCATTTTTTGCCTTGAGACTTTCATGACTTACTATATTTTGAAAAATCATCAAAAATCTTTTCATGGCATTGATCCAAGACTGGCCATGAAGAAGAAATCAGCCAATGGTGGACTTAAAGCCAGTGTTTATCCTATTAAACTCTACAGGCTTCTTCCTATGAAGTTTAGAAAGAGACGATATAAGACATACAGTGCGACATATTCAGAGAAAGTGGAAGGAAGAGAAGAAGAGGGTACGCTAAGCAACAACTCTATCATCCCTCCATTTGAAGAGAACAACATTATCAGAAATCCTGACGCTGGTTCATTCCCAATGCCTGTGACATTCATGGCCACAACAAAAATGGTGGCACCGGTGATGCCTCATATCAGTTTTGACCAGCCATTTGGCGCAGATATTGACGAAAGTTTGAGTAGTGACGTGGAAATGTGTAACAAGAGAGGAACGAGAAATATTGAACACAGGAGTTCACCTTTCACTAACCGTGACAATATCAACCCCTTGCAGAAGGACTCCCCCATCATAGGCAATGAAGATAACGCTCACACAATAATGAACTTGGAACATATCAGTCATACGATACCATTATTAGCAAAAACCTTGAACACTGTTAACAAGCTCGGTGAGCTCTCAGCTGCAGCAAAAAGAGTGGAGGCAATGACCAAGGAGATACTTCTGCCAGGCACCAACAATCAGACACGTGATAGGATGGTGGGGGGGAAGACTGAAACATACATTGCAAAGCCTGCATGTCCAGGTCCATCTGTGGATGGTGGTGCTCTGCCCCTCTGCCAGATAACAGTGAAAATAGGTAATGAGGCCATCATTAGGCGTAGAATCAAGGGCTCAAAATTGTTCCCCAGAAAGAAAAAGAAAAGCAGACAAAGGCATCATTTGGACAGCCCAGGCCGTTGGTTTTCCACTGAGGAGAGCTCAGAGAGCTCCGGGATCCACAACAGAGCAGAAATCTCTGCCGCAAAACAGCTGGAGATGTACGATGACCCCAATGACCATGAGACAGATGATAAACTTTGGCGTCCCTACTATTCGTACAAAGCTAAAAAGAAGAGAAAGAAGTGGAGAATCAAGCACAGAAGAGATAAACAATATGTTTTCCCCTCAACCTCAGTAGCCAGAAGTGCAACCAATGAGGACTACCCAGAGAGGAGATGTATGGTGACAAATGAGAGCAACTCAGCCAGCAGTGGAGACACAAAACGCAATGTCAAGAACAGCTCCCCCAGGGCCAATTACAAATGTGACATCTGTGACAGCTACTTTATCACAGAGTCTGGTTTGAGAGCACACATTATTGGGTCCCACCCGTGTTTCTGTCGGACATGTGGTAAACAGGGCCCCCCTGGCGAGGCCCCTGCTGGTGGAGAATATGTCTGCAATAGCTGTATGGAAAACGGCTCTTGCTTTGATAACACACCGCGGAGCCCCAGCACAGAGAAAAAGTATCGCTGCTCCTTCTGTCCTCAGCGTTTTGTATACCTTGCTACCAAGAGAAGTCACGAGAAAAAACACCAGGAGACAACTGGGAAGGGGAATAAAATTGACAAGCACCCATCCAAACACTCAGCACACCTGGATAAAGACAGTATACAACAAAGCATCAAGTCAGAGGATGATGATGAAGAGATAAGCAACATGAAATGTAGTGAGGTAGGAAGAGGTCATTTATCCATGGATAAAGTGGTGCCTAAAATTGAGGATATAAATCAGGAAATAAATCAGGGAACAAATTCCCATGTTAACGGTTCACTATCACCCTCTAACACTGACACATTTTTTCCCTTATCACCCACAAAAGTGAAACATAAGATGTCCAAAAAAAGGATGGTCATGGCACATCATATCCACCTTGCTTCAAAAAAACAAGAACCTGACAAAGACAACAATACATGCCTTTTGCCAAGGCCAAGAACTAACAGTGTTGATGTTTATGAGAAGCGTCCTCATCTGTTTTGGAAACATGACTCTGAAACTACAGGACCCCACATTTCTATGCCCAAGTCAGAGAAATAGATGTGCGAACAAGAGGCTTTTTGAGGACCAAGTGTAAGAAGTAAGAAATACTGCAAGTATTACAAGTTAGAAATACTGATTGGTGGTGATATTGAAAATGAGCTACTTTGAAAAATGCTATTGCAACCTGTTCATCATTTAATCTCTAGCAATGAGACAAATAACACACTGTCAATTTAATGTCACTGTAAATTATAAACACTAAATGCAGATTTGTTATAACTTTGCAGTGAAGTTTTTTTTAAATATATTTTGTATCCTACTGAAATAGACCATAATGTGTCAATTTTCTATGCATATGAGGGAAACTAAGTGATATGACCATCTCTTTGACCTAAACCTAATTTCTCACCTGACATATGGAAAACAAATCTGATAATTAGCCCAAAGAGTGCTTCATTCTTTAGTTACCTTTCATTTAACTGTGTATGTGTGTATGGTGAGTTGCACTTTACTGTTAGTCTGTGCTTTCTTTTGGATTACATACTTTTATATTTAACCACTATTATAAGCACTTTTATTATGAGTTAATTTTTTTATACACACACCAATGGGATTAATGTTACCTTTATGCATTTACATGTATAAAATGTGCAAAATTAATGAAATTAAGGAATAAATATGCTTAATGATGAAATGCCTTGGTAAATTTATTGTTAAATGATTTTGTCTCGGTTGACGGTTCGGAATAAATAAATGTATATGCGCTATGTATTTTGTCATGTTTAGACGTTTCGATTAATTACAAACTAAAATTAAATAGTTTGTTGGAAAATAATGTTCTGGAAATGTAATACAATTTTAAGTTTTATGATTTAAGAGTCTAGGCCTCATGGTACCAAGTACATACCAAGTTACTCCTTCATTCCCTCTGTTGTAAAAGGTAGGTAATAAACTCATGGCATTAAGTGCACTTCGACTCATAGTTTGTTCTAAAGGATGTCCAACTCAAAGTAAAATACAAATAAATAAACAAGTGTCATAATATTGTAATGATATAATGATAACAGTTACTGAGCACAACAACCCACGTATGGGTACGATGCAATGAGGGACAGAAGGGAACTGACAATACAACATGATGGAAATGCATAGACGAAGTAGGCCTTTGCACTGGGGCAAGACCGTACATATTAAGACATTTCACCAGATATGTCTTCCTGGTACTTTTCTCATAGTAACTGAGCTATTGTTGCAAATATACCAAACACTACTTGTGTACTGTGATGCTAAACAGCATGCCTGTACAGTATACTATTACGGACACAGCACCTGTGTCCTAGGAAGAAGTACACGCCCATCTGAGGCTGGCTGCTGCTACTGAAGTGTCATTTGGTCGACAAAACAAGAAAAGAGATATCAACAAATGTCAATCATTTCATTATCATTAGACGACAAGAGATTACATTGAATAAAGCCAACGGTTGAGTTTTGTTATGGTATAAGGGAGCTTAACTCAACAGTACAGAAGTGTAAGTCCTGTAAAAAAAAAAGAATAATAATTATATATATATATATATATATATATATACATATATATACACACACACACACACACAATGCAATAGGGAACGTGAAGTTTGACGGTTGCTATGGACTCCGGTCGCCATTTTGGGAGGATCACTTTCCATTCAATTGCATAGAGAATTAGATAAAACATACGGAAATGTACAAAAACGCAGAAAGGAAGGGGAGAAAAAGAAGGCTGGAGGTTTCACACAAGACGGTTGAGAGATTTTCTGCGGCAGCCTTTCACTGAACAACACCTCCGAGACCTCCTTTTAACTCGAAAGTTCGCCGACCGACGTTCACAGTCAACGCCAGCGATCCTCCCAATATGGCGTCTCGCTCCAGCAACGTGACGCGAGCTTCACACTCTCGATAGGTTAACTCAGAACTACACTGACAACACCGACGGTACAACTGTATTGCAGTGGTGGTGATGCCTAGGCCTGGATAAAATGTACTATCGTTTAATTAATTACATATTTTATTTTCCAGTTGATTTGAAACGTAGAAATTATGCTATAGACCGCACAGCCACGCGTTTGGCGGGCGTGTGAAACCGGTGCAACCAAAAATGTTCACCAAATAGTAAATAAAGAACGTATACAAGTTATATGTAGAAAATAGAAAATAATTAAAGTTTTTCCTCGCACTTGGTGGTGTTTAGAAAAGTTACTACCCCCCCTCACTTAACTCTCTGTCTGTCTCGCGCACTCCGTCATTCACAAAAACAAAACATACTCAGGCCGCCGTGGATCCCGCGAGCGTTCCCGCGCGCGTCGCGGTCATCGCTTTGACCGCGCGACGCGAGCCACTCCGACCTAAAGGCCACTCGGCTGTAAGAATCTAAATGAGATACAGGCCGGTTTACGGGGACGAAACGTTCCCGGAAAGTAGCCGAGGCCCAGGTGGTTTTTTGTTTTGGTTTTCCCTCCTCCCTCCTCCCTCCCTCCGTGACGCTACAGCGGGGCGAGTCCTCGGGGCCGGGCCCTGATCGCCGTGCTGCATTCCGATG
>OMKR01105221.1:0-13686 GCA_900302355.1 Cyttopsis rosea | reverse complement strand
GGGATGCTCTGGATCAGCGTGTACGACAGCATGTTCCTATTTTTGCCAATATCCAGCAACTTCGCACAGCCATTGAAGAGGAGTGGACCAACATTCCACAGGCCACAATCAACAACCTGATCAACTCTATGCGAAGGCGATGTGTCGCACTACATGAGGCAAATGGTGCTCACACCAGATACTGACCCCCCCCCCCCCAAAAGAATGCATATCTGTAGCCCTAGTCATGTGAAATCCATAGTTCAGTGCCTAATAAAATGTATTTTTTCAAGTTAAAACTGCACATTTTAAAGTGGATTTTTATTGTCCCCTTCATAAGGAACACCTGTGCACTGATCATGCAGTTTAATCAGCGTCTTGACATGCCACACCTGTCCAGTAGATCGATTATCAAATAATCAAATTTAACAAATTTTACCAAATTTGAAAGACGTAAACTCTTTGTGAGCCTAGAAAAAATCCTGGATTATTTACTTCAACTCATGCAAATTTGGAGCAAAAACAAAAGTGTTGCATTTTATTTGTTCAGTGTAATTGAAAATTGTCGGCCGCCATTACCAGCACCATGGTTTTCTCATTGTATTTCCTTTGTCTGGTTCTGTCATTTCCACCTCCAGCTGCTGCTTCTTCTATGAAGCAGTGTGACTGTCGGTCCGTCAGTCTGTTTTTCTGACTCTGGGACTGAAGTTGCCGTCTGAATAGCGCCAATGTTGAGGCAATGACAGTCGACAGTTGGCTTAGAAGTTCCGCGTCTATCTGACGGAGCCTTCCGACGTCCCTCCTGCACTGCCCGGTGCCGCTCGTAGCGAATAAGAGCATTCCGCGCGGCTGCCAGCTCCTGTGTTTGTGCGTGTGTGTGTCTTTGTGTGTGTCTGTGGGCTTGTGTCTCTGTTGGAGCTACGCGTCCGAGCCAGAGGCCTGTGGCGGTTCTATAGACCATGTGTGACCTCATCCCAAAACCTGGCAACCTGCTTCCCTTCAGATGTAGCCAGAGATGAGAGGAAATGTCAGTCTGTCTGGCTTACTGGAAATGCAGTTCTGTCTCCCATTCTTTCCCCGCTATCTGTGACTCACCGTACCAATCTCCATTCTCTGCTCTCCCTTAGTTTTTACGAACCGCTGCCACCGGATAAAAAGCCTTGCGACTCTCAATTTTAGTGATTTACAATTTCTCTTTTTGTGCGACACAGTGAATCCTCATATATCCCGACGCTGCGGGAATGATGGTCTTTGGGGGAACTGAAATGTTCGGTTGACCGAAACATAAATTCATTAAATGGAAACCATTCTAAAATCAATCCATGAAATCCAGAAACAAACATATGCATATGCTCCAGTATGTTATGTACTCACCTTGTGATCTCCTCACATAAAATCACAGTACATTCTTTCTCAACTGCAGCCTGTGTTCATAACTTTAGTCTTCTCCAAAGAGCCAAGCGCATGTAGGGCAATTTAACAGAATGCTTAAAGATAAGACATCAGAATGACCCTACTCGCAGTGTGATCCCCAAATGCAAACTAAATAGATCAGATAATGGTAATAAACTTCCGGAACTGCAACTGGAACGGTTGCCCGCATGCGTAGCAGTCCTGTCAGGTGCAGTAATGTGGAGCCATGAAGTTTTCAATAAGACAATAAGCGTTTTATTTTGCACCATTGTCTAGTAAACCGTGAACAATAGTGAACAATAGCTGGCAGTAATGAGGGAAAAAAATCTGGTTTGGTTGACCACAAAGTTTGGCTAAGTGAGGTTGAGATAAACAGGCTCCCCAAGATCTCCCACAAAGAAGTACATAACCACCCAACATGTCCATGAACGCAGGTGGCGCACAGCCTTGAGGTGAGTTTAAATTTCTCTCATTTAGAGTGTTGAGTGTATGTTGATTGGGTGGATTTAGCGATGCGCCTGGTAGCCGACTGTCAAAAGTAGCACTCGTAACAAAGCACAAAAGCACCGGAGCAGAGAGAACATGGCTGCCCGTATGACATCAACTGGAGAACGTATGGAGTTTGTTGATCCTTGCTCTCAAAATGATCTCCCTTTGTAACCTCTCCATATGTCACAAGTCGAGATTCCAAATTCAATATTCCTCTTTGTCAAAAGGGCTGGGACATTTTTTTCTCTAGGTTTCATAATTTTGCTGCCGCAACATTTCAGTTACTATGGTAGAAAATGTGTATGAAAGGGGAAATAATTAAATACTTAGACATACACACAAACCTCACAGACTGTTTTCCCTCTGCAGTAATTAAGATCATAGATTGTAAGGGGGGGGTCACTGGAGTCAATGAAAACAATTTTGTAGTCTTGCTAAACTGCCTTGCTGAGGAATAATGCTCCACTTGCCTTGGTGTGTAATACAGCCCCCCCTTCTCCTTCCCCAAGCTAACATAAAGTGCACAAACCCTGTAAATACTTTCGGCCCACTCAGCAAAGTGCTCGGGTGCTGATGGCCAATCTGTTTACTTTAATAAAGCCGGCAATTGCCTACAAATTTAGTAATTTGAGGGCCGTTGGCATGTGTGGTGTATTTTATTTGTAGTCCTTAATGACATCACACAGGGTGCATGTGCCCGCCCCAGCCATGGTATCGTACACTATACCAGTAGCGGGCACGGTGGCACGGTGCTTGCACTGCTGCCTCACAGCAAGAAGGTCCTGGGTTCAATTCCCACCTGGGGCACTGTTGGCACCGTGCTCCGGTGGGTTATCTCCCGATCAGGGGCCTTTCTGTGTGGAGTTCTCCCCGTGTTCGCATGGGTCTCCTCCAATAGAAGGACCCCGACTAAAAAAAAATGTGCAGAACACTTCCTGTCCTGTCCCTGACCATGACATGGATCCACCACCTGGAATTGGTCCCCGGGCGCTGACAAAGTGAGGGCTGCCCACTGCTCCTGGCTGCCCCTGGAGGAAGGATGGCCAGGATGGGAAAACCCTAACCCATAAAATCAACAGCCACATCTCCCGATGTGCAGAATGGCCTACTGCATGCTACGTATCAGGGTTTTTCCTGGCTTTGCGTGATAGCGACTGCGGTCAGTCCGGCTTTACTGCCACGATGTGTCGTCTCTGTACATTTTTGGAATGTAAGTTCAGGTCTTAAATTTGGATTTAATATTTATGATCAATCAGGATATCCTTGATCCATAAATCCAGACCTCAGGACTTACCTGGCCATCTCCTGGATGAGGCACCTGCTGGTGGGATGACCGAAATTCAGCAATAAATCCATGGACCATTTTAACCGTTTTTACATGGTTTTTCTTGCATGATTTCTCCTAGAAGGCTTAGGTGGGGTGAAAAAGGCCTCAGGTGGGCCACCCAAGTCTTTTCAATGCAGGGAAAACCCGGCGTATGGATACTATCGTTCACTCTACTTTATTTAGAATGTGAGTAAAACAAGCGATGGCTTCTCGGACATCTCAGCCTTGCCTTCACAGTGCATTGTGGGATAAACTTCCCAGCGCAGTGTGCCGGGTTTGCTTACTACGATATTTTACCAGATGCAGTGTGTCGTCCTGGTACTTGTCACATTCTATTTAAGCAGAGTAATGTTCCAAACATACGAAACACCGGTTTGAAAATAGTATGCTAGTATGCGCCTGTTCTTACACAATCATAGACCAAGCTGTTTTTATTCTATTCTATTCTATTTTAATTTTTTAAGCACAGGGAATTGTTTAAAATTATCTTTGTGTACGCGCGCATCTCTTGTGGCATCACAGGAAGTAATCGCAACAGAATGTAAACAATGTGTAAACGAAACATACATTTTTTTAAACGTGTTAAATATGTTAAATGCCGAAAGGAACGGGCAGATGGCGAGTGAATTGGTAGTCCTGCTCTCCTGCCTGGCGCCCACCGCCTTCGTTCCCTTCCCGGCTCGTTCCCTTCCCGGCTCGTTCCCTCCCTGTGTTCTGCTGCAGCCGTCCTCTGGTGGCAGGAGGGATGCTGTCAGGACTCAGCATCTGTCCGCCCGTTTCAAGGACGCGCACTGTAACCGCGTTCCCGGGCAGTGTGGCATGGTTGCGACGGCCAGATTTTACAGCCCTTCCTTTGAAACCAAGAGGACGCTTTTCGAGAGTTCTGATTGCATTTTCCTCAAATAAGTGTGGACATATCAACAAAACTAACACACATTAGTGTATGTGTGTCTTACATCGTATGGGAAAGATGTGCTCTCTGGGCAGATGATCCACTGTGCTGATGTGCAGGGCTCGTAGAAAGGGGGGGTTGTGAGAATACCAATCGGTGCCCCTCGACAAACAATAGCTGCTTTTATCCAGAGCGAACCTTGGGAAAAATGGCCTTTGTAACCGATGGACTCACACACACGCATATTCACGACTCCTTATACACATGCAGTCTATCTCTAGAGTCAATCTGTAGCAGTTATACAATACACACATACATAACTGTAGGTGCACTCAAATAGCTTAACTCCAGCCCCCATCTCTCTCTCTCTCTCTCTCTCTGTCTCGGTCAGGAAAAAATACATTTGGTGGAGAAATTGTTTTTTCCCCCAGCCGCCTGCCCACCGGAGTCACTTTGTAGCCGATTGCAGACGGACTAACTGCAGATTGACTGTTTCTCAGCACCAACAGCTCCATTGTTGTATGAGCCGCAGGCCAAATGCAAATGGTACAATAGTTCCCAAGCAGTGACGTGACGCGCATACCGAAGCCCCCCCCCCCCCCCCCGCAGTTGGAAATACACTCCATACACTATATGACTTCCTCTGTCGCTAAAGCTCCTGTGCACGCGCTCGGGTCCGGCGCCGAGGTGGAGATAGACGGGCGGAGAAAGGGTTTTGGGAATTTCTGTGGAAAAAAGGAACGTTTACCCCGACAAACTCACTCCTCGCAAGGCGTGCGGCAACAGGGGAGGAAATGAGTGAAGAGCAAAGGAGCAGAACATTGAAAGACGGGCTGTTAGGCTTTTAAAGCCACGTAGGATGACTTATTTTGCGGTTCGTTATAAACCCTGTGGTAAATATTTGGACTGTAATTGGCCTTACCGAGCGCGGTTATTGGTGCCACGTTAAAGGAAGAAGACGAAAGGTCATTACAGCAGCCAGGACGTTTTCTTAGATAACTTGTTTCGTAATTGGAGATAATGCTGTTAAATAAATAGAAGCTTTGGCCAACGTACCAATTTATCCTGCCCAATACAACAATATTAAAATCCTCTGTCATAATGCTCTGTTTCTCTCTAATTGCTTGCACTTCCAAACGAAACTGTTGGTGTTACAGGTCTCAGAGTGGGAACCCATAAACCGATAAGATGCCCTGTAAAACAGGAGGAATAATGAGGCAGGCGACAGGTGCTTCTGTTCAGTGACTTTATTTGCCAATATCCAAAATATATCCTTTTTCAATATTTTGTTTTCCATATTCCATTTTTTTTTATCAATGCATAGATCCATAATTACAAAAATACAACAAATACATAGGCTAGTTACCATCTCTTTTGCTTTCAAATAAACATATTTTTTCCTATTTCTTAATTTCTTAAAATCCTCATTCAGTCCATTAACTGAGCCAGTGTTTCCATTTAGTTCACAACTACCTACAAGAAAACATTACTATTAAATGTAGAATTTCTAGGTTCTCACACGTTCAGTTTGGTAAAAATGCATGAGCTGAAGACTTGCAAGGTCTAATTTTTCAAAGTACTTAAAATGTTCGAAACTGTAACACCAACAATATATTCATCTAGAACAAGCTGTAATACCAAGAAAAATAGTATTTCAACCGAAATGTAATACGCTGGAGCCCAAGACTAAAACATGCTTGGATCTGACTTAGCGCCATCTTGGGACGCCCGCGACACAAAGGAAAACCTGTATCTTTTCTACTTGTTCACTATTGCCCTGGCAAAATCGATCTCACATTGAATTTAAATGTGAAACAACATGCGTGCGTAGTGATTTCACAAACCTGTAAAACCGGAGGAATAACGAGGCAGGCGACAGGTGCTTCTGTTCAGTGCAGCTCCGCTCAATAGACTGAGGAGCCAACAAGAGTCGTGTTTTTCCATCGGAAAAGCAAACCGCCACACTCACAGGGTATTATTAAGAAGCCTTGTAGTCCTACCGAGCCAAAATTGACCATTATGGCTCATATTAGAATTTTCCTCTCACAGAAATAAAATTCCCAAAATAACAAAATAACAAAATTCCATAAAATGTGACCATACATTGCGTGTGCGTCAACGGCTGTCGGATAGTGACAGTGAAAGATAGCCTCGTGGTTTCAGAAGACTGTACAGTGCTGCGCTGTAACCTCTATCTGCTCCTAGTTACTGTAAATTGCTTTGGATAAAAAATCTTCTGCTAACTTATATTTATCCCAGCGGCGCTGGCACAGACTCTGCTCCTCCACAAATGATCAGATAAATGATCTCTGTATGCTCCGTGCCCTCCCTCGCTCCATCTCTCCGTCTCAACTTCTGTTTCGTATTCTCTTTCTGATTCCCTCCTTGTTCCTTTTCGGCTCAATGTTATTCTCTGTCTCGCTTCCTGCCTTCCTGTCTGACCCGAACCTACGGAGCTCGGTACTCGAGTCCATCACCGGAATGAGAAAATTCCTGACACAGAAAGGCCCCGTTGTTTTGCACAGGAGCGGTTCGGTGGTTCAATAAGTGGCCGTTCTCAAATGTTTGTGACCAAAGTCGAAGCTCGGTGGCCTGTTAACGCTTTTGAATCAAACACCTTCACATTAAAACGCCTACGTCTTTACACCGAATACGAAAACACACGCACCGCGCAGATGTCTCGCTGGCGCTGTAATGTACACAATGTGGGGCGATGATCTCAATAATACCTCCTCACTTAGAAAAAGCCATTCCAACGATCCTTTCAATGAAGGAGACCGGGAAGGAGCGACTGGGCGCTCGTTGATGCCTCACCCATGCCACATTTCAGCCTCTCTGTGCTCCGCCTGCTCAGACGACTCGCTTTTTCTTCTCTGCCCTTGTGTTCGTTTCCATTTTTATGGAAAAAGAAATAATTTAAACGGCTTTCAGTATAATAGAAGAAGAAGAAAAAAAAGGATTACAAGAAAAAAGTCAAACCTCTCTCTTGTGGCAGGTTGAAATCCCATTTGCGGCACGGGATCAAATGGCGCTAGCAGGACAAAGAAAACTGAAAGCAACCGAGGAACAGGGAGGTTACAGAAAGAAGAAAACAGATCTAATTAGATGGAGCTGGCAGCCGCCGTGGAGTAGAGAGGGAGAACGAGTGTGACGCGGCCAGATAAAGTGAGAGAACAAAAACAAAACAGCGAAAGACGTTGAAATAGAGAGGAAGTTGGTGAGAGTAAAAATAAAAAACGGGCCGTTATCGAGTCAGGTAGATACAGCTTGATGCAGAGATGAACGGTCACAATAACGACGCAACCCTTTCCATACAGGAATGAGCACAGTCGAGTCTACACCCTGCTTTAGAGACATGGAGGCATTATTATGCTACTCTCTGAGTACAGGCTTGCTCGGCGTGTCAAGCCGTGTCTGTGAAATGATAAGAAATATAGTTGCTACATCTTTAAACACTGACTGGGCAATGTCAAATGTCTACTGTAGGTCTAGTCTAGGATTATGAGTATTCTTGCTACCAAAGGCTTTTGTACATTAAGTGCTCTGGGGCTTCACCTGGCTTCAGAATATTGTTTTGGGTGCACACAGTTGGAAAAGAAAGCTGGTTTGGGGCCAGTGAGAAAATTAACAGCAAATAAGAATTCCCAAAATGACTGCAACCTTGAGTTTTGCTGCCTGAACTCTTGGTCAGAGAAAATCTTATCGGATCAGTGTTTGTGGAAGCGACCATCCACGTGGCCAAGACAGTGAGGCTCTACATGAGGATCTACATGATCAATCTGACCAGCTGTATCGAATGGAATCCTGGCCCAAGTGCCAAATATGTCCACATTAGTATCACATTAATTATCCAAAATGTTCACATATGTCAACAGCATAAGGAGCAGTTTTCTAGATTAGCCCAAGATTGTGTTGGCTTCATATTGGCTCTTTGAAATGCAGGGGGTGTACATATAACATAAAGACAAAGCAATTTATTAATATCAAGGCCCTAATAAAGAATATGGCCACCTTTTGCCTTCAGAACAGTTACAATCCCGCTTTGAATGCTGTCAAGCCTTTAACATTCCTCAAGAAGAAAAGTCTCTCTCACTCAACACTCTTCACTCCAGAACCTCCCATAAGGATCTTATTGATGTTCAGATCAGGTGATGGCCATGGTAGGAGGTTGTCTGCATCCTAGTGAATCCTCATGAAACCACTCTTGAATTTGTTCAGTGGTAGGGGGGCATACTCATCTTGGAATATGGGAACATCCATGCAGTAGCAGTTAATGCACCATAGGGTGCACTTAGTCTTGTAAAATGGCCTCATAGTTCTTGGCCATTATATGACCTTGTAGAGTAATTTGCGTGCCGAATGAAACCATTACAGAGCTTGGTTGGTGAGCTTAGACTTATAACCACTGAGTATCTTGGCCAATGCAGTTTGTCCATGTTTGGCTTACACTGTCCTGATTTTTGAGGCTCCTCCCCTAATTCTGCTGTTTTTATGATCAAGGTTGATTAATGATTAATTGTGATTTAGTTAATTCAAAGTTTAACTACTTTTTCACATTGTGTTTCTGTTATATATTTGGTATATATATTTATATGTGTGTGTATGTTTAAGCTGTTTCTCTATTTACCATATTAGCTGTCAACAATTAAACTTTGTGTTAGTCATCAAAGGCATGCTCCTGGAAATCAATTCTACCCAAAGTGAGCTTACTGTAGCAACACACAGTGATTTAGATCTTGAATCAGTGTTTGTTGCTATATTGGATGAATAAAGATTCCTCAACCGCATTGCCTATTTCTCGCCTAAATGTTCCCCAGGCATACTTTAACATATTTTAATGTACTGCTTAGGTAAGAATATGTTTTTGAAGGGGCTGCCGGGTTTTTCAAGTAGCCAAACCATAGACTATGGTCTATCTAAACCCTTATTTTTATTTCACTGGAGTATCTTTTCAAAGGAGGTAATACCCTTTTTACATTTTGCAAGACTTTGCTCACTACATTTGATTTTGTCTTTAATTTGGTCACATCTGTCCCTCCCCCTGCTGCTTGCGAGGCTGGTTATGTTTCTTCCTTTAACTAACCAAAGTTAGTTCCAAATGTTCTATGAACCGATAATGATAAAACACATGGCAAATGGCGTTTAAAATGACTTGCTTGAGCTGTGAACTAAAAATGACCGTTTCCTATGATTCCTAAGTTTTCCTATGATGCAGGTGTATTGACTCCGATTTGAATGTAACTAGTACTTGAGTAACTCTTTAACTGAATGTGTTATTAGCTTTACTGATTTTATTATTATTAGCTTTAAGTCATTATTTGGAGCTTACTATTTGGAACTGCTTTAACTTATTCTTGAATTAACATATATGTTTTTAGTATTAATACCTTTACTTGAGTACAATTATTGAGTACTCAAAACAAGAGTTTTTTGAGTACTTTGAGTACAACGTATATATCTACTCTTCTATGAATTCTGGATGACTGCCAGAGGCAGTGTTTCACACTGGATTTATCCACCTCGCACAAATGCGCAGTCAAGAATTTTATATCAACAAAGTCACATGTGACCCCTGGTGACAGAGAACTCTGGCGGTCATCCAGAATTCCGTAGTTACATACGTAACTCTCATTCTATTTCATTCTTACTGACCACCAGAGGCAGTGTTTCACACTGGATGACTGATACCAACAAGGTCATAAGGAACCACCACCCCTCACCTAATCTGTTGACGGCCCTGGTAGAACAGCCACTCCTATGGCAGTGGGACTGGCGATGTTGACCTGGTAGCATCTGGAGAACGTACAAGGGGATGCCCAAGTAGCTGCGGCGCAGATGTCTTTCAATTGCACGCCCTTCAAGTCTGCCAATGATGTGGCTACACTTCTGGTAGAGTGGCCCCTAACGCCAGTGGGAGGACAGCCCTTAGTCTTGTACACCTGGGATATAGCATCCACCTTAACATGCCGTGAAGAGATGGCCGCTGCATAGACCTTTAAGGTGAAGGGTGACCTCTTACCTTCCAGCAGGGACTGCAGGAAGTGTAGTATTATGGGAACCGAACAACACTCTGGATCTTCCGACTCTGATGCGCACCAGTCGGAAAATATCCTCCATTGGCACGCATAGAGTGACCTGGTTGATGATGCTCAAGATGGTTCGGACTACAGCCTGGTCACAGGCATTCAGCAGTGGTTCCGGCCCCTCAGAGGCCAAACCCACATCTGCTGCTGTCCTGGGTTTGGGTGCCAGATCTGACCTCCCAATTGGGAGAGGAGGTCCCATCTACTGGGAAGGCGCCAGGCCTGCCCTCCGAGGAGACTGTGAATGGAATATCGGAGTATCGGAAACCACGGCCTTCCCAGCCAGTCTGGGGCCACTAGCAGCACTCTGTGGCTGCCCTGACACACTCTGTGTAATGTTGCCAGGATCAGAGGGAAGGCATAGAGGACGCTGTCTGGCCAGGCATGCGCCAAAGCATCCAGATCCAGCGGGCTGGTCCTCTCCATCAAGGACAACCAACGGGGGCAGTGGGTTGAGGACTCAAAACGGCAAAACGGTCCATCTCCACCTTGCCGTAGCAACATCATATCTCCTGCACCACCTCTGTATGGAGTCACCATTCCCCCGGGGGAGGTTTCTGACACTCTTTTCCATGTTGACTGTCTTGACTGCCCAGACAGGCCATATGGGTGAGAAAAAGTGATGTGTCTCGCACCCAGGGCGCAGATTAATCAGTTGTCGAGGTAGGGAAGAACCCTTACTCCGTGGCTCTGTATGGGTGACAAGGCTGCTTCTAAACATCTTGTGAAGACCCTCGGGGCTAAGGATAACCCTCGGGGAACACTCGGAATTGATAAGCGTGACCTTTGAAGGTGAACCGTGGGAATTTCCTGTGATGGGGAGCGATTGGAATCTGGAAATAAGCATCCTTCAGGTTGATGGTTGTAAACCACCTCACCTGGGGAGATGGGCCGCAGTACGTCCGCCGTGCATAGCATGTGAAATGGCAATGCAATTGGTTTTCGCTTCTCAGATTGAGGATTAGGAAATAATCTGAATAAAATCCATCGAGTTGTACGGGCCTGCCTCCAGAGGCTCTGGGGGGTCGATGACCATTCCCTGGCCCCTAGACACCTGAAAGGACTGGCACCCTGAGGTGTAGTGACGCTGGTCAGGGTAAGCTGATGGCTGGGGGTGGCTGGAGTCACAACCCCTGGGGGTTCTCTGCTGCCTAGCAGCAGGCCTCAGTTTGCCTCTCAAGCCCGCAATCTGATGTCTGGTCTGGCTCGCCTGAGCTGTACGTTCCAGAGCCTGCTGTGCTGCCTGGCCAAACAGCTGGTCCGGGACCACCTACATCCCTAGAGAGGGGATTGAGCAAGCAAGACCTGTCGGCGAGCCAGGGTTAGCATAGACATGAGCCTGCCAAGCTCCCCCGACATGAACACAAAGGCCTGCAGTGTGGTGTCACTGAAGCTCAGTGCTGAGGCGTCCTCGCCTGACGTTTGTAGTGTCTGGGACAAGGCAAGCATAAGATGAGAAAGGGAGTTCTCGATGCGACCCATAGTGCAGCTGTGTCATATGACTGGTGATAAGGTCATCTGTGATGCGGCACTGAGCCCGAGGGCAACAGGTGTTAGGCCTCAATGTCTTGTCAGGGGAGACAATCAGTGAGGCTATGGTGGGCTCCACCGCTGGCATGTGATATAGCCCATAGGTGCTGGCATCCTGCATGTCCGCCAAGGCCCTGCTACCACTAGAATGGCGGGAAAGGGACCTGGGGTTTGTCTAACACCTTTATAGCTCCCCAATGTAGTCGGGGGATGGGGGAACACTACAAGTGGCCATCTGAAGGGAATGCTGGTATATCGGCACCCACTGGCACGGCTGGGGCGTCTCTTGGTTGAAGGGAGAGGAGGAGTGATTTGATCTGGGCCATCTCAGCTGTCAGGGTGTCTACCTTTGCTGCCAGCGGATCTTTCCTGGCCCTCTTCCTGGGTGGAGCCCCTGACGACTTCTGTTGGTGAACACCTGTGTGGCCCCGTACCAGTGCCTGCTCTGTCCTGGGAGCCAAGTGGGGGACCCTCTGAGCCAGTCGAGAGACCTTCAGGTTCAGTGACATGAAGGAACAGTTCATGCAGGCACAGTCAGTCAAGCCCTGCCTCAAGTGTTCCACACCCAAACACAGAAATTGGGACAAAAATTGTGTCCATCTATGGCCAGCAGAGGAGCCATGCACCCTGTACAAGTGTGATTATTCATTCCTCTTTTTTGCTACCGTTAGGTGTGATGACGTGATCCAGCCACCTGATAATATCAGAGCTAACGCACAGGACAGCAATGTGTTTGTAAATAAATAGTGGGGGCACCCCAAACTAACAATTACTAGCTGTTGTTAGATGGCTGACACACTCGTAACCCAATGCTATCAGAGCTAATGTAAAGGAAAATGGGGATATCCGCAGATGCAAAACAATGCTGGCGGAGCCGTTAAAACAAATTTACCTCGCTGGTATAGCCTCCTGGAGCGGAACCGCTCGCGTGAGTAAACTGCACACAAACAGCAGACTCGAGCTGGCTAACCAGCACTGTGCTGGAAGCCAGTTTACCTACTTGTAACGTAGCTTCCTCAGCTCAGTTCCCCGCTCCGCTGTTGTCTTCCCCCGATGTGACCCGATGTGTAGGATAACCAGAGCTTGAATCATCACATAAACTAGGGATACCGAAGCCGGTTCCCCATGGTGTTGCTTGTTTCCATAACCATACTTGCAGTCAAACTGTAGTGTTTTGCCTCTGGGGGACGAAGGATCACTGACGAGACCCCACACTCCGTGAGTGTGCGAAGCTGTTTTTCCCTATGTTTAGACTCCTCACAGAACGAGAGAAAGTTTTTCTTTTGACCTGCGTTTCTTGCTGTGAGAAGATATGAAGGAACAGAGCCCAGAGTCCCATGTGATTATATAGGGGCGGCACATGGGCACCGGGGGTCGCACGTGACTTTGTTGATATAAAATTCTCGTCTGCACATGCAGTACAGGTGGATAAATCCGGTGTGAAACACTACCTCTGGCGGTCAGTAAGAATGAAATAGAACTCTGGGGAGGACGGTACCGTAAGGTCTGTGTGCATTGCCAGTAATGGAGAAGAGGGTAGAATTACGCACTCTCACAAGCACTGGTGTCTGCAGGAAAAATATTTTAATAAAAAAAAATGAAATAAAACATCTCTAATAAGACCACCCGGGACATTTAACACAAATGATCATATTCAGCATAATAATCTGTAAGAAAAGCAATTGTGATCAGGCACTACAAGGACTCGTCATTACCCAAGCGGGTGCAAACTGGGCCACTCTTCCTTTGACGGAGCTCCCCCGCCCGCGCAGATGCTTCTGCGGGGGGAGGCCAACCGCGGAGCACCGGTCGCCGCGGGGCGTTGTGGTTTTCATAGTCCCCTCGGCTCGGGTTTCCGACGTGCGGGGCAGGAGGTTCTCCGCAGCGCAGTCTAATGACGCAGAAAACGGAATACAAACAGTCTGGACGACTCCGTAGGGGGCCAGGCCGCACGGACCCCTTGTCGACGTCAA
>OMKR01105220.1:0-11265 GCA_900302355.1 Cyttopsis rosea | reverse complement strand
AAAAAAAAAAGCCCATTGGAGAAAGGAAACAGCCTCATGTGTGTCACGCTAAACGCTGTTCAGTCACAGACACTAAGCACACAATAGTGACAACACTTTTGCTTTTAAGGTAGTGAAATGTGACAGGGAATTCAGTCTCTCTCACATAGCATTGTAACAAGCTATGACCAAGCGTGCACATGCAGCGATGATGACATTGAAAATCTCTATTCTTAATACCCTCCAGCTTCGGGATATTTCTGTGCATGTATGAAACTTGAAACGTCCCTACGGCGAAACAGACAAATGTAATTATAAATATATTTGTTTATGTGTTTTATTGTATACAAATGACTTCTATGACAATAATTGTCATAAACCGTTTGACTGAAAAACTCAAGTTCCAGATGTTAATTCAATACCAAGAATGCTGCAGTTTTCCATCTGAAAACAAGGCATTGTCTCAAAACGTATTTTAGTGCTTCGCGTTCACAGCAATGTGGTCCCATTTGGATGAAATGTGAATTTGAGTGTTTGATGGAAGGAATTCTGTATCACCAGTGATGCTTGGAATGGGTGGAGATGGAGTAGAATGGACTCTCTCACTTTGCCAGAGGATCTTAGGATATGTCAGAGGTATTCGTGCCCAGTGCCAAGTTTGCACCTTAAAGCCCTAATATACTTGCTTCTAACTATGCAAATGTGTACGCAAGATGGCAGCCCCGTGGGTACCCTGTGTTCCTTTGGAGCGTTGTATATGTCCTCAGAAATTAACGCTACGCCTCCGCAAGATGCAATTCAACACATGACCAGTGGGGGCAGTATATCAGGATGTGACACGCAGGTCTGCAGCAGACTCTGAATGAACTACAACAATGGCGGAAAGTTTTAAATAGAAACTTGTATTGCTTGTTCGCAATTATTTGCATTTACAGCAATATAATATTCTTGCTAGAATAGCTGGAGTGAGATCACGATCGTTTTACAAGTTGCCATGGAGGCCTGCTAAAACAAACAGAAACAGGAGACCGTTATGTACTAGCATGGAGGGAGATGCTGACGAAACGGGGCGGGGACGGTGTGGATTCCGTGTTTTGTCCGGCAATCATTCTCAAGATCTCTTTTTCTCAAGAAGATGCGCAAGAAGACGCACATGTCGCAGCCGCTTGTCTGCGCATACGCGTCGTTAAAATCAAGTATATGAGGGCTTTACAGTCACCAAAAATAAATAAATAAATAAATGAACTTCACATTAATACCATTAAATAGGTTAGGTTAGTTTTTGTAGGACTAGTTCTAGCACTAAGAATATTTTAGTTAGCGGAAGCTTTGCTCCGCATTGCCGAGCATGCCACCCAGTGTGAGACTTGCAAACGACTCGTTCGTAGCGAATGACTCAAGGGTGGGGGTGGGGGGTCAGTCCGACAAAAGAGTTGCACAAGTGAGTGAATCATCGACTCACAAACTTTAAATAATTAAGGTCAATTTTATTATATATATATATATATATATATATAGTTATAAAGTGTGATCTTACAGTATCTTACCTCAACTGTGTGCATGAAGGTTGTTCCTTTCTTCTTATTATTTTAATCGTAATGCAGCAATCCACCAATGCAAATTACCTACACTACATGTGAAAACATCCCTAGCCAATAAACTTCAATTCAGATTCTGATTAATATTACTTGGTGTTGTGAAACATCGTTTTGTTAACAGTGGTACTTTGTCACTTACCATGAATTAAAATTTTAAATACAGGGCAATCCATTTGTTTAAAATATAAATATATTTTCCACACTAAAGGGTTTCTAAAATAAAAAAATATATATATATACATTTTAATGTTGAGTCTTTCATCTATGTTCATTTAGTTCCACGAGCCAACTACAACCCTCAAATCTAAATTAAACTTGCCTGAGGAGAATGCATACGACACACAGGAGTATATGTGTGACCATCCGTCTATGACCAATTAATTGGATGGAAATTGACAGGTTGACAGATTGACAGATACTTTTGTTGAGCCAAGGCATGTTAAAATAAAATCCTGAAACTTTTTTGTGTTTATATATATATATATATATATATATATATATATACATACATACATACATACATAGGCATTGTAACATTATATTCCTTGTATGCCATCCAACAAAAATACTCAGTTGCTACTTTTGCAAAAACACACACAAACACAATCAATTTCACACACACATGGACAATCCTGCAGACGCCGAAATTCAGGTACACTGACGTGCCCACACACGAGGATGTTGGCCTTGCAGTTCTGAGCTACGTACTGGCAGGCCTCGGCGGAGTTGGTGGAGTAGATGCCAACGGCAAATCCACCTGCCAAAATGTCGCCGATATCTGAAATGAACCACTCAGTGGAGTTGAAGCCGAGGATTCCTACTGTACTCCCTGGTAGCTTGTGTGTGTGTGTGTGTGTGTGTGTATACAATGACACTATTATTACAATCTATTTTGTAGCATCGCATCACATCACGACCACTACACCCGTGTGAGAAAAGAGAACACCATCTAGTCCTTTTGCCATTTCATCTGTTCTCCTGTCCTCCTTCTCACTACTCACTCACTTCATCTTCCTTTTCTTAAAGTCTGTGTTCGACAAGCAGGATAGGACGGGGGCAGATAGAGTGGTGAAGAAATGACAGAAAAAACTAAAACCAAGGAGAGTAGAGAGAGAGAGAGAAAGAAGAGAGAGAGAGAGAGAGAGAGAAAGAAGAGAGAGAGAGAGAGAACAAAACTGAAGATAAAGGAGAGCGATGAGGGGAGAGCAGGGAAGGTAGAGAGAGAGAGAGAGATTGTGCAGATTGCAGAAGAAAAGGGTGTGGCGCATAAAGGGCAGACGCGGCTCCGTTCTCCCCCGAAGTGACAGATGGGTGAGCATGGACTATTTTAGTCGAGAACAGCCGGTTACATTGCACCGGGCGCATTCAAATCAATCCCGGCAGTCGCCTCGCAGAATCTCAATGACAATAGCGACAAAAACATAAAATATAATAAAATTTGACATGAGCGACACTAGATTTATTTAAAGGATGCACTAAGATGACGGCATACAGGTCGTTATCATGAAACCGCTAAAAACATGTCCCAATTAATGAATTGAGGCACATATTCACAGAGAATGTGAAATAATTCATTCAAATATTAAATTAAACAGCTACTATATGGCCCACTTGGTTGTTTTTAACTATTATATAATTTTAGTGTTTACTCTGTGCTTCTCTTATCAAAGAAATCATTACCATAACGTGTCGGGGGAAAAAGATGGGTGTTACGGTACATTACCGTAACAATTTAATATCTCATATTATTGAAAGAAATATGAATCTTAAACATAGAAAGAGCAGTGAGGGAATGTAGTGGTGGAATATACTAAAGGAAAGTGCATTCATTACCATAACAGCTATCTTTAATTGTCTGGACGCCTTACGGTAATGCATGTTTTGATAAGAAAATCACAGAAAAAAACACAAAAATAATATAATAGTTAAAAACAACCAAGTGGGCCATATAGCAGACGTTGTGTAGCCTGGCATCGCCAGACCAATTCGCAAATGCGTATTGGTCTGGAATCTCTCTGTTCATTTTTGATTTCTAAGGTGTGTTACCAACGGGCGCAGACCAAAATGTTTCTAGATGCAATAATTTTGTTGATAATTTTCCACATATGTTTGTGTTATTTCAGTAAACATTTAAATGAAAAGGATACAGGTCAGTAGCTAGAACTTGCAAATGTTAATGAACCAAGTCACTGAAGGATTAAGTGACATCCTAACTGAAGACCCGCCTTGAGAAGAGGACTGGCAGATTGAAGGTTTTTTGTCCCTAAAAGAGCATACACTGGGGGTGCTGTTTCGCTTATTGTATTTGAATATTGTCTACTGCACATCAGGTTACGTCTTTGAAAATGAAATGCCAAATGTCGTTTTCATTTTCATTTTCAATTTGATCGAAAATTGCATTAAAATTTTAATTGTGACTTAAATATTGCTTGCATAAATGGAAAACGAGGTTACATTGTTTATAATGCATTAACATTTTCAAATTTGAATTAACATTTGAATAATGTCCACTGTACGTGCAGCTTTGAAAATTAAATGTCAAATAGCTTTTCCATTT
Organism: Cyttopsis rosea; assembly: GCA_900302355.1. Classification (NCBI taxonomy): domain Eukaryota; kingdom Metazoa; phylum Chordata; class Actinopteri; order Zeiformes; family Parazenidae; genus Cyttopsis; species Cyttopsis rosea. Next base: position 7,131 of record OMKR01105220.1, on the reverse strand, counting down.
TAATTTTAATATGGTCATAGAACGCTCATACGAGTATGTGAAAATGAAAATGAAAATTGTATTATTGCATTTTCATTTTTACTCAAATAATAATAATAATAATAATAATAATAATACATATGTATAGCACCTTTCATACACGATATTTACTTACTCAAGTTAGTTACTCAAGGTGCTTCACATTTAAAGGCAAAGCAAGCAGAGCAAAATGCATTTACAAAGTACAATAATGATTAAAATAATGAAATAAATTAAAAACAGGGAAAAGACTTCCAGGAAAATACTTCAACGTAGTAGTAGTGCACATGTCTTAGTAATTTCCAAACAGGCGGAGGCAGACTAGTAAATCCTCACTATTAAAGTAAAGTCAAGTAAAGTCAAGTAAAGTCAAGTAAAGTAAAGTAAAGGTAAGTAAAGTAAAGGAAACTTGGATACTGTTATGACAACAACAAGGTTGTTAAATAAGATCATCTGGGGAAACTCCTCCAGATCGGCAGAGCCACAAAATTATATTTCTGACTAACACTTCAGTTTATTCTTATCATCTAATCTTCATTTAGTTTTAGGAAATTCTACACATGCAATCATTTATAGCAAGTAGATTACACTTTCGGCATCTGCAAGATTTGGCTCCACAGAGATATACAGTTGTGTATCATCGGCATAGCTATGGAAATTTACATTATGTTCTCTGATAATTCCACCTAATGGAAGAATGTAAAGCGAGAAAACTAAGGGCCCATGGCAGCTCCCTTGTGCAACACCAGACGTTATAACATGTTCTCTGATACATGATCTCCAAGATATGAAAAACCTTCTCCCTGTGATGTAAGTTCTGAACCAGTTTTGGACACATTCAGACAGACCAACCCAGTTCTCCAGAGTATTTATGAGAATATTGTGATCAATGGTGTCAAATGCTGTGCTCAAGTCCAAAAGAACAAGACTTAAAACCGTGTTGACATCAGCGCTAAGTCTTAAATCATTGATCATTTTGGTGAGAGCAGTTTCTGTGCTGTGTTTGGCTCTGAAACCTGACTGAAATTTCTCCAAAATGTTGTTTTCATTTTCAAAGTTGTAAATCTGATTACAGACAACTTTCTCAAGTGCCTTACTTAAAAAAGGAAGGTTTGATATGGGCCTGTAGCTACCTAGGACACCACAGTCAAGTGTGGTTTCTTTAACAGTGGTTTCACAACAGCAATTTTAAAAGCATCAGGTAAAACCTGTCTCAAGTGATATATTAATGATTTTCAGAGCAGAGCTTGAGACACTATTGAAAACATTTTTAATATAGTAGGGACAGGATCAAGAGAGCAGGGGAAGATTTACTCTGTATTACAATCCTACAGAGTTCTGCAACAGAAATAGTATTAAAGGTCTTCATGGATGCTTTCCTTTTATAGGGTTGAGTATTGAAATTTCCAGCAGCAGAAGTAATACTCGCTCTGATAGTTGTAATTTTGTTTTGAAAGAACGTAGCAAATTCCTCACATTTTGTGACAGATGCTTGGCTTAAAATGTCAGGATCAGGGTCAAGATTAAGCAGCTGGTCAATGGTGGAAAACAGTATTCTAGGGTTACTCCCACTCTGTAATAATCATAGAAAAATGGTATTTTCTGGCAGCACGTACACCATTGTTATACAAGTAGGGATTCTTTATGAATGCAACAATGGACCTTGAGTCCAAAATTTCTCTATTTCCTTTCAGCTGCTCTAGATGATCTCTTGAGCTTCCGGACGGAGCTATTTTATCCATGGTGGTGATTTACCACATAACCTATTTTTGACCTCGAGGGGGGCCACTTTGTTCAATGTATTAATCAGATTGTTATTTAAAGCATCAACAATTTGATGTGCTGAGCAGTTTAGATGACAAGAGTCCAGTTCCCTTACGAGCTCTGAGAACTTCAGTTTTGCTGTTGCATCTAGGAACCGTTTTTGAGCTACAGTTTCTTTCATGTTCTTGGTTACAATCAAATGAGCATCAAATAATATACAATAGTGGTCAGAAACATTAATATTAGACACTGTAATGTTGTCAATGTTTAACCCCCTCATCACAACCAGGTCAAGTGTGTTACCATGTTCATATGTAGCGTAAGTGAATTCCTTGGCCCTAGGATCAGCCCTGTTGTTTATGTGGATGTTTAGATCACCATTCAATATTATAATATCATTATATAATAGAACAATATCATATTTGCTGATGATAAATTCTGAGAATTTTGGGAGGAAATGTGATAGTTGCCTCGGTGGCTGATAGAGCGTTAAAATAAGGATTGAAGTTTCAGCCATAAGGACAATGGCCAGATATTCAAAAGAAGAAAAAACTCTCATTGGTCAACTTGGTACAGTTGAACTGATCTGAGTAGATGGCAGGTATTCCACCCCCTCGTCTGCCTTGCCTCACTGACTGATAGAAGATATAATTTGGAGCACATGCTTCAATAAGTGATGCATTGCTATTTTCATCTAACCAAGTTTCTGTTAAAAGCATCAAATCAAGTTTGTCGTCAACAATAAGATCATAAATTATAATGACCTAACGACCTAATGACCTAATTATAGTGACCTAACATTTAGTAAAGCTAACTTTGAAGTGTTAATAACAGGCCCTGATACTGATTTTGAGTTATGAGGAATACATATCAAATTCGATAAGTTAGCAGAGTGAGTAGAGTACATCTTGTTTGGCTTGTTACTAGTCAAAACAAGAATGGGGAAGTGAGGTTGCAGATTGCAACCAACTGAATTCCCCTGTCCGTGGTGGTGCAAAATGGAGGTGTCTGTGGAGGAGAATCTACGGTGGCTGCGAAACTCGCGAAAAATGTGAAAGTCCCTCTCTAGAGCCAGTGTTTGGTATTTCCGATCTGGGCTACTGTAGAAACATGGCGATGCAACATGGCGTCGTCCGTGGAAAGGGCTCCAGCCCCCATGGAGATATGAACGGCAAATTCTAAGGTAACGAAAATACAATTATTTTTTTAATGGGATTATACACAAATTAAAACATATTTATAACATATATAACATATATATATAACATATATTATATTCCATATTCTGTTCCATTTCTGCCAAGTCCGTTCTGAAAAATGCCACTAATTCCACACACTGCATCTTTAAAAGCAGCAGAGATTGAAAAGATAGCATCACGCGATTAAATTCAAACGAAAATTCAAGAAATGCACAGGACTGAACACAATACAAGTTGCAGAGTGTTCCGAACAGCTTACAAAATCGGTAAGCATGGAAGGCCATTCACAGATATGCCAACTGATGTGAGCTTGCAAGAGTCAAATGGAGTGAACATGGGCCGGGTTTTGCACTCAGACCATATTTTGACAGAGATGAAGAAAAAAGTGGTCGATGACATAATCAAAAACATACGGAAATTGTGTGTGTTGATTGACAAATCCACCAACCTGTGTTGGTGGTCTGTTTGGGGGCAGCTATTACGGAATGCCAGAGCCAGAAACAATGTTTTTTGAGCTGCTGAAGTTGGATGGGACCACAGCAAATTATATCACAGATAAATTGCTGGCATGTCTTGACAAATATGGCTTCGATGACCACTTTTTGGATGAGTGTTTTGTGTCCTTTGCTTGTGATGGAGCATCAGTAATGCTTGGCAGAACAGCAGGGTTGCTACACAGCTTTGTGCAAAATTCCCAGACCTGTTTGTATGGCATAGTTCAAATCATCGTATGGAATCGGCAGTTGGGGATGTCCTCAAGGCGGTCACTGGACTTAATCATTTTAAGATTTTCTTCATGCCTCACCCAAAAACCAGAGAGAATTGATAGAAAGTATCCAGGGATTTCAGGAAAACAAGAAACTAAGGGCATCCCGGACACCAGCTGCCCTGGAATGAGCGCCCAGAATGAGCCCTCTCATGAGGCACCCTTCACCCTCTCAACAGTTCTTGAAAGCTTCTCACTTAAATCCACTGCCCAAACTGCCCTGTGCTTAAGCCTCGTCCACTCCATTACATGATATTTTCAATCATGAATGACAATGAAAAGATTGAGTAGCACACATTTAACAACTGAAATTTGCTGATTTCAGTCTCTTTTGCGCACACACATAATAACTGCCATCTTTGAAAATCACAAATTTAAAGACGGAGAACAAATGGACAGAGTTTTGTGGTACTCCAGCAGCTGCGAAAATGTATCTTCCTGTGAGAGGCAAATATCTTGCAATATTTTGAAACCAAAACAAACATGGATGGCATACAGCTTGCTACTGTGGTTTGTGCAGCGAACCTGCAGTGCTGACATTATACACATTATTGCCTCTAATAGTTGCCTCGGTGGCCGATAGAGCATTAAAATAAGAACTGAAGTTTCAGCCTTAAGGACAAAGGCCCTTTAAATATAGTCCCCTATAGGCTTCCATATTGAATATGTGCATCGATTCATTTTAGTTTTATGACGGTTTCGTGAGAACGACCCATACAATATCACAGGGCCGAAGGTGTGTGTGTGTGTGTGTGTGTGTGTGTGCGTGCATGCGCGTGTGTGTGTGGCATCATGCTTGTGTAAACGTGTGTGTGTGTGCATGCGTGCGTGCATGCCTTTGTGTTTTAGTCTGCATGGCTGGTGGTACCTCCGACAGGCGAATGTACCGAATCACAGAAAGTGACCAGATGGTGACAGAGAAAGAGGGAGAGGAGAGAGAGAAGGAGGGAGCATTTTGTAGCTAACATTCCTCCAGCCATGACGGCTCCCTGCATTTTAAACGCCTTCCCTTATGTCGCTCATTGCCCCGGCTCTAAGGGACAGACCAATTAGCATTGCTCATGCACTCAGGGACAGGTGCCCAGACTCTCTCTCTCTCTCTCTTTTTATAAGCCTGCGAGAAAGGAGGAGGAGGGGTGGTTGCCTTGGTTCCACTGTGAAAAAGGCCACACTCCACACATCGAGATGGGGTGCAGTTCTATAGTAGTAGAGTCAACTAATTTATACACACGCGTGCGCGCACGTAGATACTGTAGATATAAAGTGGTTGCAATTACAACATAGCTGTGAGAGAGAATCTACAATCAAATGGTACCATTCCAAATTTCAGGGGAATTCAAAACAAAGGTTGAACGTGCCAGCTCGGAATCAGAAGAAAGACAGGTTGTTGTGGGAGGAGGAGGGGATGAAATCATGACAGAATGCCAAGCTAACATTAATGTTAGCCCTGCAGCGGGAGCCCCACCACCGCCATGCCTGCTGCTGTCATAGTTTCGTGGGGGATCGGTGTGACATGTGCCATGCATCCAAGGCGTACCTGGTGCAGCTGGCCTTCGAGAGAGACCTCACACTCAAATGCCTGAATGAATGGAAGGACAAGGTCCTGAGGAGATTCTACACAGAGACGCGTCGCCTGCAGCTCTTCTAACAGTAAGTCCAGAGGTTTAAAAAACTGTAGGTGGTGAGTGTTGCGGAGTGCATTTAGAAACTCTGCTGTGTGGCCAAGTTCACTGAGCTGTGGAATAAGGCCAACAATGCTCACGCTGCTCAGGACAGATTACAAACCCATTTAATGTTACCCAATTATGATATGTTGTGGCATTTTGGTGAAATGAATCAGCTCTTCAGCAACATTCTTGTTTTTGTTCATTAAGTTTGTATTAGAAAATGCTTGTGCTACATTGTTATGTGCTCTGACGTAGACATAGTGAACCCTTTTTCTGTTAAGAGTGTGTAATTAAGTTTGTAAAGTGTTTTTGTATTAAAGCACGGGTTGTTAAGCATTATCTTAATATGAGGGGTTCTCTTGTCACATAGTGGTATTAGCATTTTTACCCTGTAAAAGTATATGTTTCAAACCAGAAGCCCTGTGAAAACTGACTGCACCACCCCCCCTTTTGTTTTTTCAGGTTATAGATATTGGTGATGAATTTTTCATCTCAACAACCTCAAATTCGTCCTCCAGTGTGACATGAAAGTTTTAGATTTCAGAAACTCCCCATTCTACCTCATTAACTACTTCAATTAAATAGGGATTACAAGCATTTTGGGGAAAATCTTGGTGCTGATGAGGGTGTTTTTCAGTAAATTGTCGTCACTCCAAAGGATGACAAAAATTAGGTGGTGATGGTAGAAAAGTGCAAAATTAAAATAATTCAGGGATAAAAACGTACCCTCTTAACTTGTACCTGCATGTGCCTTTCAAATGTCCTATGTATGTCTTATAAATAACAATATTGTGTCACACAGGACAGGAGGACATAGGATTTAGGGACAACATTGAACTACTCACTCACCAATCAGTACCTTTTTGTTGTTATTTTCATTAACTTCTGGAGTTTAATTTATATAAATAGACCTCTGTGAAATAATGCCTATGATTACAGATGAAAATTATAATTGTTAATGGTTTTTTGTATAAATGTTCAAAGTTCCCCAACCATGATAAGTCACACCAGAGGACATTCATGAGTTTGATTGAAATATACAACAAATGTAATTATTCATCATGGAAGTTAACATGTCCAGATACATACTGTATTAAAGAGTTTTTAAATTATTCACAATTTTAATGATAATTAAAGCTGCAAGCAGCGATGAACGGGCCCTCGCACCTCCGTGCACGTTGGGCAGACATTTGGTGCTTTGTCATGGCAAAAGAAGGTTGGCAACAGAAAGTTGATGTTTGCCACATTACACTAACTTCCTCTTGCCAGCAGGTGGCGCTATGACTGTGAGGCAGTATTAGCCTGACATGTTGCTGTATATCATGTGTACACCACACCATGTGAATTTCATGTAAATTGGATGATGTTTGCGACAGTGCAATTACTTCCTGTTGCCAGCAGGTGGCGCTATGACTGTGAGGCAGTATTAGCCTGACATGTTGCTGTATATCATGTGTACACCACACCATGTGAATTTCATGTAAATTGGATGATGTTTGCGACAGTGCAATTACTTCCTGTTGCCAGTAGGGGGCGCTATGACTGTAAGTCAATATGGGTGTGTAGATGTGTTCAGGATGGGAGTCTTATGAAAACTGAGACATTTGGTGCAGATTGGACAAAGTATGCTGAAGTTATAGCAACTTCCTGTTTGATGGCGAAGCATCGAAATTGGCGGCGTCGTCACGGCAACCAGGAATAACGTAGGGAAAAGCTT
>OMKR01105217.1:0-14190 GCA_900302355.1 Cyttopsis rosea | reverse complement strand
CATTTTATTGTTATTCCATTATTGAAGCAGGTCACAATAGGGGATGGGATCATGTCGCTGTCAGCGGGAAAATTATCTACAGATATAATCACCTTGCTCTGTGGGCTGAATAGAATATGAATCCTTATTAGCTGGCTGCCAGAGCTGTCACTATAGGCCATGGTACAATAGCTGTGCCATTGATTCCACTTAACGCCGCCAAGATTCACGAAAGTCGGGCCGCGGCTCGCTGCAAAGACTGTGTGTATAAGGCTTTACATCCACACACACAAACACGTGCACGTGCATTAATGGCGGGAGGGGAAATTGGTCTTTAAAGAGAGCGGTCGTCCCCACCCTCTTTCACTTGCACTTCCCCAAAAAGTCCAGTGGTGTGAGGGAACATGGCCTAAAGCTGAAGAGGCCACTTCCATGCCCTAATTTCATCTAAAGGTTATGGCTGAAGAGGGCCAACATTTTCCTCTATGACACACTAAATTAACACCTTCGCGCTCCTCTGTGAATACACGGGGCTGAGACCATCCACCTGGGGGGGTTGTGTGTGTTGTTCTTTTGCAGGACGTGTAGTGAAAGGGAACTTTGATATTTGGGAGTAAGTGTGCCCTTCTGAAATAATGTTAGAGAGAATGGGGGTCATGCTATTGAGTGAGTCCACTCTCCACAGTGGACTCATTTGGGCACGGGCAGTACATCCTTGTGAAAATCTGACCTTTTAAGCCTCCGTGTTTACCTCCGTGCGTCACTTTTGGGGATTGGAGGAAAAGCTCCTGCGTTCACCATTTCTAATGACTTTGCGTGCTTTACATTCAATCAAATTCGACTCGAGCAAGAAGATCTTCAAAATGAAGGAGAAATGACATAAATTCAGTGCAGTTCTGTGTAATTCACGTCCATTGTCCAAAGAAATGGTCTCAAGAAAGATGGTGATTTAAGATATTTAAAAATACATTGAAACAAATATTATATTGCCTACGAGACTTGGATTTAGTTATTTTAAGTCACTTTCCCTTTCCCTTCATGGGCTTGAATGTTGGTTATCTGAAAATCAAGCCAAACTACATTGCATGGTTCCTTTGGCATACAGCATTTATATTCTAAGATCATCAAAGGTTACCATTTGAAAATCATTTTCATATTTCCTACCCGAGGATCAGGAGCTCAAAACCTTCAACCCGGCCCAGCCTCACTCACTCACAAAAATACTGTCCCTACCAGATGGACACACACACACACACACACACAGGATTCATATGAACTACCTTAGCTTGACATTTTAAGTCTTTTGCTTACATATTGTTTTTATTTGGTACCTTATATGTTTCTGTTTCTATACTCGTCATTTTTATAATGTCAGTGGGATGGTTATTTTAGTTGACGAGGTGTGTGCCTCACCTGCCACAGCAAATTTCTATGTGACTGCAAAATATCTGTATTATAATTGCTAAGGGTTACAGTAAAAGGCAGACCGACGGGAAAAGAAAAGTGTAGGACAGAAATAATATTATGCCTTATTTGACCGATTGCAGTCGTTAAAAAGATCAAATGGAAATGAGCATATTTACATATAGATTTACTCATTTTCATTGCATCTTAAAAAATTTTTACCAGCTTGTTTTCGCAGAAATGGCTGTAAACATTTATGCCGGCTTGCATTTCGACTTTAGAATAGGCTTCAGTGCTTGGAGCTAATTATTGTTTTTAAACGACCCGCCTTCCATTCTGCCGAACAGAGCCTTTTCTCCCCTTTCCTCACGTTCAAAAAGGTGTTTGAAGTCTATCATTAAAATTTTTTTCCTTTGCTTTTTTTGGAGCGAGTGGGCCCTTGTGTTATGAGCTCCGTTTCGATTGACAGTCACTACGGCATTCTGTGTGAATCGTTAGGGCTGAACGTTTCACCTATCCTTCACCTACCTGAAAGTCTCCCCGCTCCCCGCTGCTGATACCCAGCTAATGGGCCCCTTTGCCACCAGGTCCTGGCATCAAGCTGTGCCCAGTCAATGATTTGCTAATGATTCACACTAATTTCGCCAACGTTCATGAATAATAGTTAACTCTGATTTAAGCCATTGTTTGGCTTTTCAAGTCTTTCAATGCGGTTGTGAGGCGCGTGACCGGTGCTGTGGATTAGTAATTACAGGAAAGTATACATTTTTAGAGATTGTCAGAGATAAGCTCTCAAAAGTACGGTCAGACATTTAGCTCAACAAAGTTGATGCGTGACGCTGAGTTGAGGTGACTTGCCGTGAATCTTGCCGTTCTTTTTTATCTGCCGAGAGTGCCAGCATCCTCCAGGTGTCCAGGACAGACGCTGGACACGTACCAAACAACACGCTGGTCAGCCTCTCAGTAAACACATAAACTCTTGGCTATGGATTTTAAATACCATCTTAAGCAGCCTGCCTAAAATGTCCGTCCACAGCCTCTTCCGCCACTGCTCTGACTATAGAGAACGTGAAGTTGGCGATACATCGCTGGAGCGAGCCGCCATATTGGGAGGATCACTCGCATCGACTGTGAATGTCGGTCGGCGAATTTTTGAATTAAAAGACGGCTTGGAAGTCTTTGTCGGGTGGAAAACTGCCACAGAAAATCTTGCAACCATCTTGTGTGAAACCTCAACCGTTCTTTTCCTCCCCTCCCCTCTCCATTTTTGTACATTTTGTATATTTTAGCTATTTCTCTATGCAATTGAATGGAAGTGCTCCTTCCAAAATGGCGACCGGAGTCCATAGCAACCCATTTACATTCTCTATAGCTCCCTTAAATAGAGCCATTCAACTCCATGGTTGATAAAGAAATAACTCAGGTAAAACCTTTTTTTTTTTTGAAACAGACAAAAATTTAATAAAAACCCAACTGAACCTGAACAAAAGATGCGGTGTTGACTTTCCTCTGATTGGATGGTTGTTGATGTGTGTTCTCCCATCTGTCTTGCAGGGGGAGCTGCTGAGCCCCTGTCGCTGTGACGGCTCGGTGCGCTGCACCCACCAGCCCTGTCTTATCCGCTGGATCTCAGAGAGGGGCTCCTGGAGCTGCGAGCTCTGCTACTTCAAGTACCAGGTCCTGGCCATCAGTACCAAGAACCCACTGCAGGTACTGTACTATCTAGATCCCACAAGATCCCATAATAACACAAGATGGCAAATGATCTGCCCCTACAGACTTAAAGGGGAGAAACTGATCCTCCCTCCAATAATGGACATCATTTGAGCTAATCACATCCAGACAACAGACATAACAACATAATTTATGTGACACGGTTATGACATGTTCTTGAATCCGTACGCCGTCGTGCTGTTTTTCATTTTGATAAGCAAGACACAAACCCGAAGCACGTAGGATAACTATCTATCCATACACTCCGTAGTGGTGCTGTGCCCTAGTATTTGCCATTGGACGCTCCACTCGTTGCTAGAACAAATCTTGTGTAGTCACAGTGGTGTGAAGACCATTTGCCATATTGTGCTGACACATCTCCCCCACCCCCCCACCTCCTCTGCGTCACGGCCTTCTGTCCTCCTGTTCTGAGGCCACGAATGGTTCCCAAAGCTGCCGAGAGGAGGAAACTCCCGGTGCTTTGCGGTCGGCGTGTCCATAGGCACCTTTGTCTATACATAGTTTATAAATGAATAATGCGGATCTCTCTTCACGCAGTCAAACGGTGAGCTCACAGTGTGTCTCCTCCTCCTCCAGTGGCAGGCCATCTCTCTGACGGTGATAGAGAAGGTGCAGATCGCTGCCATCATTCTGGGCTCCCTGTTCCTCATTGCCAGCATCTCCTGGCTCATCTGGTCCTCGCTCAGTCCCTCTGCCAAGTGGCAGCGCCAGGACCTCCTCTTCCAGATCTGCTATGGCATGTACGGCTTCATGGATATCGTCTGCATAGGTAAGAGAGGAGAGGGACATTTTATAATATAATATATGTGTCCCTTTGTTGATGAGTCAGCAGTACACTAGGTGATCATAAAATCACACAAAAACATTGTGGGAAGCACAGGCATAAGGCTGCATAAAACAGACAATACAAAGATGTAATAAGATGCACTAAGGCAGAAGATGTAATATGAAGCACAGGAGAAATAATGTCAGGCTACGCTATGCAAAGATGTTATCTGCACAAAGCATATCTTTCCCCGAAATAAACATGTTACATTATGAAACTACAGCAAAAGCTGGAAGGGAAGTCTACATTTTCGGATGTTGGTTGGTTTGGCGAGCCTCGCAGGGACACACAAAATCACACTAAACAATATCAGAATGTTGAAATCTGGTTGTAACGGCAGGAGGTGAGAACCCACACACATTTTAAGATGTTTTGCAGAGTAAGAGAGATTTTTGTTTTCGAGCGGCAGTCCAAAATAAGCTTCAGAGTACCTACAGTGAAACCTGGTAGACTGTTCTTGCGGAATGGTGCATTGGCTGTGCAAGACAACACTGAGAACAGATGGCCTCAGATATCAGCACCGTGATTATTGCCAAGTGACTATTCTAATCTAAAACAGCTAATGAGAGTTCCTCGGTGTGTTACCGATGGTCAATATTGCAGCATGTATTGGCACAAATTGTTTAGCATAGAATTTCATGTAGAATTGTATGGATTCATTAGTTTAGCTCGCACTCATCCTCATCAAAATATCCTATTTCTTCCTCTCCCAATCGCCCCCACCCCACATCCCTGTATCCAACCATCTTCCTCCGGACCAGGCCTTATAATACATGAGGGCTCATCAGTCTACCGAATCTTCAAACGATGGCAAGCTGTCAATCAGCAGTGGAAAGTACTGAATTATGAGAAATCAAAGGACTTGGGGGACCCGCTGAGTTCCAGCAGCAAGACGGGGGGCCGCGGCTCCCGCAGTAACCCCCACGGCCTGGGCAGCAGCAGCGGGGGCCGACAAAGCAGGAGGTTAAGAACTATCCTCAATCACCACTGTGGATACACCATCTTGCACATCCTGAGTCAGCTGCGGCCCAACGACCCGCGGATCAGCGCCGCCGCCAACCGGGAGGTGGTGATGAGAGTCACCACCGTATGAGTCTACCCCCACGTGTTGGGATGGGATGCATATGGACAGTGTGTGTATCCCCCGCTTTGGAAAATTGGAGGGCATTATAGACCTATTATGAAGTACAAAAAACTGAAAAAGGCAACAGTTGCCCTTGGAGAATAGCGCGAGAGATGCCTGGAGCATCAACAGACAGCACAAACTTAAGGATTTCTCTCGTTTGTTCTTCTAACAAAATAAAGCCAGATGCTCCTTTTCAATAATTGAGGAACTGATGATAATGATGGCAAAAAGAATATGTAAGCGACGACACCCAAAGTGTGAGAAGATGACTAATGTAAACAGGCTTTATAACTCTATCCGAGATGACATGATGAAGTTTTTTCCAGTTCAATATCAGGATGCACAGACATTTTTGTTTGATTTGATCCTGTCAGTTTATTTGTACCTGTTTCTTTCTTTTTTAAAGCCACTTTGATTTTGTACGAATGTACGGATGATTTTAGAGGAAATCATTGCAACTTCATACATGCCGAGCATTTTCAATCAGCAATGTGTAATTATCTTGCGATTTCTACAAGCTAACTATCAACAGACATCTGAAAATGACACACCACATATAAACATGGAAGAATCACAGAGATGTCTGCAAACCTGTAAGTCATTAAGACTAGGGGGGAAAAAAGGAAGAAATCGATAAGATTTCAAAGACAGCGAATCTCTCTGCAATAAAATACTTATGTACATTTCACAGGGAATTTTGCATGGGTATATAATTTTATCCTTCATCACATAACATAAGCACATTACAAATTTGCTCTATTCCAAATGGTGCTTGCCAAAATAAACACTTTAAAACATCTGATTTCATTGCACCAACTTTTTGTCAACATGACAAATGGGCAGTGTGTGACAGCTATTTCAGCTAAAATACAGATTGTTGCTGCTGTGTGCTGACTCGGATTTGATAACAAGTAAACTATTGGAATAAAATAGGGATCATTTGATCTCTTACTATTCAGTCTCAACCCTGTCTCTTTTTTTAACCCACTCGTAGCCTAGGCATGCACAGAGTTTCTAGTGGACAGGGGGAATAAATCAGAAAAGGGCAGGAATAGAAGTTTCACATGGTGGGGAACATGTTTTCTGTAACCTATACTATTGTATAAGTTACATTCTTACGATACATAGTATAGATACAACATACTTGCCTATGCATACATACAGACATAAAGACAGACTGGTTATGTAACTTCTCTTGTCAAATACATGTTACATGTCAATCACATTGTGAGGAAACACGTTTTCTTTTCCCGTCAAATCAATACCATAGGCAGGGAATATACACTCACTGAGCACTTTATTAGGAACACTTTACTAATCCTGGGTCGGGCCTCCCTTCGCTCTCAAAACAGCCTCAATTCTTCTTGGCATGGATTCCACAAGATGTTGGAAACATTCCTTTGAGATTCTGCTCCATGTTGACACAATTGCATCACGCAATTCCTGCAGATTTGTCAGCTGCACATTCACGCTGCGAATCTCCCGTTCCATCACATCCCAAAGGAGTTCTATTGGATTCAGATCCGGTGACTGGGAAGGCCACTGAAGAACATTGAACTCATTGTCGTGTTCATGAAACCAGTTTGAGACGACTTTTGCTTTGTGACACGGTGCATTATCACGCTGGAAGGAGCCGTTGGAAGATGGTAAATTGTGGCCATGAAGGATGCACATGGTCGGCAACAAGACTCGAATAGGCTGTGGCATTCAAGCGATGATTGATTGGTATTAAGTAACAGGCCCAAAGTGTGCCAAGAAAAAATTCCCCACACTGTTACACCACCGACTCCAGCCTGGACTGTTGACACAAGGCAGGTTGGGTCCATGGTCCATGCTGTTGGCGCCAAATTCTGACCCTACCATCTGTGTGCCTCAGCAGAAATGGAGATTCATCAGATCAGGCTACGTTTTTCCAGTCTTCAACTGTCCAGTTTTGGTGCCCACTGCAGCCTCAACTTTGTGTTCTTGGCCGACAGAAGTGGAACCCGACGTGGTCTTCTGTTTTAAATGGTAAAATGGTAAATTGACTGCATCTTATATAGTGCTAGTTATATAGTATTAGCGGGTCGTACTACAGAAGTACGACCGGCTCTACCTCCTGCGCCACGCTGCCCCCGTAGCCCGTCCGCCTCAAGGTTCGACGTGTTGTGCATTCTGAGATGTTTTTCTGCTTCACCGCAGTTCTACAGAGTGGTTATCTGAGTTACCGTAGCCCTTCTGTCAGCTCGAACCGGTCTGGCCATTCTCCGTTGACCTCTCCAACAAGGCGTTTCCGTCCACAGAACTGCCGCGCTCTGATTTTTGTTTTTCGCACCGTTCTGAGTAAACTCTAGAGGCTGTTGTGCGTGGAAATCCCAGGAGATCGGCAAACCAGCCCGTCTGGCACCAAACAATCATGCCACGGTGGAAAACACTGAGATCACGTTTGTTTCCCCCCGTTCTGATGGCTGATGTGAACATGAACTGAAGCTGCTGACCCGCATCTGCATGAATTCATGCATTGCACTGCTGCCACGTGATGAATAAGTAGCTGTTCCTAATAAAGTGCTCAGTGAGTGTAGATTAGAAAACAATGATGGAATGATTGAATACATCCCAAAGTCATGGAGGACATGCTTTTTAAAGCAATTGACAGTGGATAGGATTACTAGTCACGGGTAAAAAAGAAAAAAAAGGAAAAAAAAGATGGACCAGGATTTGTGCAGCATTTTTTTTTCTATTTTCATAAGCGTCTCCTAGAGTTTAAACCACATTAGTTGGTGAACATTTGTCGCCACCCGGAGGTGAACTGTATTGTTGTTGTGTTATTGTCGTGCATTGTTGTTGTTTTTGCAACCGCTAGATGGCGACAGAATGCAAGTAGAAGGATTTCCTGGCGGAGGGCTGCCTGGAAGGAAGCAGGCGGATGAGAAATACATTCCAGTAAAACGAAAAAAACTTTTTAAGGGCATGGAGTACATCACAATATCACGGACCCCCTGCAATTCCCCCGAGGACCCCCGCGCGGATGGCCGCGGCCCCCGGTTTGGAAACCCCACCGGCGTCAAACAACCTGAATATTGAATCAAAGTACAATGTAAAACGGTGTCTGCAATCCCAACTACAGTATTATCCATCGAGGCAAGACTAGCATTTCCCGGCTTTACACACCACAGTAAAACTGGGTCACAAGTAGGATGGTAATCTGGCACTGACACACAAACATTGCCTTGGAATTTGACTTTGCCCCCTCCCTCCCTCCTTTCATTCTCACCTGCAGATCAGTAACACGTCCATTCACTGAGGCATTTGAATGCAACTTGTCGGGGGGCGGCGGTAGAGAAGTAGGAATGAAGTAATTTACAAACACACCGACGGTTTTGCTTGAGGTGGAGACACTCCCTCGAAACGGGAAGCAATGAAGCGATTCAAGGGGCCCGCAACACGGATGTTCTCCTTTCGGAGCTCAGGTAAGGGTCTTAAATGTGGGGTAATGGGTTTGGTGTGGCAAACATGGCCAGTGCATTCCAACTACTGCGCCTAGAAGATTAGGAGCAATCGGATCCCACACAGGCAGGAAAACGTGTTGTTGTTAACTTGAAGTTGATTCAACGCACCTATTTCTTCTTCAACCCTATGTGCTATTAAGGTTAAAAACAATTTTTTTTAACAAACATCTGGCACCACGTGGCTTTAACTTGGTGCAGTTTTGTGGCAAGACAGGTCTCCTTGTTGAATTTTCTCATAGTGTTGCGGTGAGGCGCTAATATTCGCTTTCACTCCCCCCTGTTCTTTCATTGAAGGAGTCATTTACAATTGTGTGTGTGTGTGTGTGTGGGGCGGGGGGCTGTTTTGTGTACACTTGTCAGTGGTAATCCCTGCGTAATTGTCGGTGTGCTTCCAGACCAAAAACCCTGTCCTGAGAACATCCACATCTCCTCTCTCCCCCCCAGTGTTCCCACTGTTCAGGACCAAGTCCAAACTAGAGAGGACGGTAAGTTGACATGTGCTTATGTGAAACACACAATAGGTTGATAGTTAGGTTTGTATCAATTCAGGTAGAATAACATTAACCATTTTGCTTGTAAAGTGCGTATCAAATTACGGCCAATTTAACAGCAATAACTCGCCTCACCTCCGGTAATCAAACCTGCAGATGTGTCACTCACAAAGTTCATACTTGTCAGCAAATCAACAGGAACTCTATGACCACATTTACTACCGAGGGCTGTGTTGTAAACCGCTCTCTGGGAACTCTGCAGAGTCTGGAAAATGTTGGTTGACCTCGCTGACCCTTGGGTTCATTTGAGTTTTTGCTTTGATTCACTTGACTGACATATTTTAGGGGGGGATATGGCGGAGGAGACAGAGGTAATCCCGGCCGGTCACACACATCGAGCGGTCTCCACGCCCGCCGTGTTCCTCGGGGGGCAGAATGAATGTGTGGCCAGCACATATTTTGACCAGAGGATTGTGGTTCCAGAGGACAGCAAGGTATTGTGTGGCCCTAAGGACCTGTTGCGTTTCCAAGGTCCATGTCGAGGGCCGTCTTCTATAATATTAATGATTTCTAGACATTTGTGCCAGAGCTCCAAAGAGCTTCAAAGGCTTTCACACTGTGGTAATACACTGTATTAAACCTGCATTGTGTATCTTTTTCATGAACAAATGGCACTGGCCTATTCTAGCAGTAAAATTTATGCAGCAACATATTAAACAAATACAAATATTTGTTTCTGGCTTGAACTTTCCGAACAGTGGCGACTAATAGGTAATATACTGTATATCCATGAGATATTTTCTGTTGTATATTTGTAGAGTATTAGTTGGCTTTTGTTTCAAGTTCATTTCATTTCAGTTGAGTTCTCCCACAGTTTCGGATCAATGTAGGGGGTGAGGGATCAATTTGCCATTAACGCTTGCAGTCACAGGAGCTCTTTCGCAACGTTCCATATTGAAGGTTTGGGTTTTACTTCGCAGTCACTTCAAAGTCTGCCTCCTCTGTCCTCTAGGTGGGGTTTAGTTTCCGAAAGCTGTGGGCCTTCACTGGACCTGGATTTCTGATGAGCATAGCCTACCTGGACCCAGGGAACATAGAGTCTGACCTGCAGTCTGGTGCCAAAGCCGGCTTCAAGGTGAACGTTGCATTTCATACAACAAAGGACTTATTTTACAGAGGGCAGAAGGAAGGATGAACTCACTGTTTGCATTTTCATGGCTTCCTGATGTGTTCCCTTTCTCCCACCAGCTCCTGTGGGTGCTGCTGGGAGCCACCATCATCGGCTTGTTGCTGCAGCGGCTGGCGATCCGACTGGGCGTGGTGACTGGGATGCACCTGGCTGAAGTCTGCCACCGGCAGTACCCGACTGTGAGACCCTCCCTCTGCTCACAATCATCCATCAGTGCAATAAATGCCTCGATGCGATGGAGGATTACCATACATGGCTTTATTTTAATTTCACTGTGTTTGCTTTGGGGATTGGCTCTCAGATGCATGGAGCTGCAGCACCTGCCCTGGCTCAATGTAAATTGCTTAATTTGCATAACCAGCCTTGAGTATATTGCCATTAATGAAACCGCATTGTGCCCCGGTGGTGTGTCGTGTTCAAGACTCCAAGAATCATAATTAAAAGCATATTTATTTAACTTAAGCAAAAACTATTCAGCTTTGTCTGGAGATGTCTTAATGTACACACAACTCTAAACCATTAATTGCATTATACTACACTATGTCTAACATACACAAAAATGTCAGTTTTGACATCCTGACCAGAAAAGGCAATTCACTGTGTTCACAATCTATTTGAAATGTGTAGTGACTCCTTGTCATTCATTGGTAAATTGAATAATGCGACGAGCGCTGCATGAAATATCCCATTCCACCAACTGCTGCTGTCATCACGTCCAGGTCCCTCGTATCTTCCTGTGGCTGATGGTGGAGCTGGCCATCATCGGCTCTGACATGCAGGAGGTGATCGGCTGCGCTATCGCTCTGAACCTCCTCTCCTCTGGCAGGTGGTGTGGCTGCACGTTGCGAGAATATGGATTTTTATGACTGTCGGGAACGGGATCACAGTTTAACGAGCGCTTTTCAAATGTTTTATCGCTTCCTCTGTGTTGATTATATACGCAGGATACCCTTGTGGGGCGGCGTCCTCATCACCATCATCGACACATTTGGCTTCCTCTTCTTGGACAAGTACGGTAAGGCTGCGGCCTCGGCTGATATATTACGAGTAACGTCTTCAGGTCGCGCGGAAACACTCACAATCCACGGAGACGAGTCAAGTGTTCTCTCTCGCCCCCACTCAGGCCTGAGGAAGCTGGAGGCCTTTTTTGGCATGCTCATCACGATCATGGCCATCACCTTCGGATATGAGGTACCGAGATACGTCTTCTGATAAGGAAGACGTATCTGAACAGGAAAGAGGGCTCTTCGCAAAACCTTGTTCTAAGCAGCGCGCTTAGCGTTTCTACCCCTCTCACTCTCTCTCTCTCCCCCTCTCTCGCTCGTCCCACCAGTATGTGACAGCCAGGCCCAACCAGGCCCAGCTGCTGAAGGGGATGTTCGTGCCCTACTGCGAGGGCTGCGGGCCCGTTCAGCTGGAGCAGGCCGTGGGCATCGTGGGCGCCGTCATCATGCCGCACAACATCTACCTCCACTCCGCCCTGGTCAAGGTGAGACGGCCTCCTCCCAGGCGGCCCAACTCACCGCCTCCGACTGCTGTCATTTGATTATGTGGATTGACATCTATGAAAAAAGTAATGATATCTCCCAGTCCAGAGAAGTGGATCGATCGAGCAAGAAGGAACTCAAAGAGGCCAACAAGTATTTCTTCATCGAGTCGTCCGTCGCTCTGTTCATCTCGTTCCTCATCAACGTGTTCGTGGTGGCCGTTTTTGCCGAGACTTTCCACGGACGCACCAACGTGGAGATGGTGAGTACGCCTTTGCCCGCTCTACGCCACTCGACTTCTTGTTGATGATATATACCCGTGCTGTCTTCTCCGATCCCAGAACCTTGTCTGCAAGGAGGCCAACAGTCCCAATTCCCACCTGATCCCCATGGACAACAACACTCTAGAGGTGGACATTCTCAAAGCGGTAAGGCGCTATTCGCTTTCATTTCCCCGCGTTTTTTCATTGAAGAAGTCATTTACTATTGTGAGTGTGTGTGTGTCTGGCGTTAGGGGGTGGTGTTGGGCTGTGTCTTCGGCCCGGCGGCGCTCTACATTTGGGCTGTGGGAATCCTCGCGGCCGGCCAGAGCTCCACCATGACGGGGACCTACTCCGGGCAGTTTGTTATGGAGGTGAGTGGGAGAACGTGGAGAATATAGAGAGCGCACAGATAACTTGCTACCTAAATATCAAACCATCACCCTTTCACCTCCCTGACCTTTAACCCTTTGATTAGAGGTTTTCTTTGAGATCATTTTAATTCATTACGTTTTTGATTATTGTTCCTATGACCCACTAGGTGGTTATTGATTGGCTATTGTCTATTAATGTGTCATTGACTTGGGTGAAATTTTTTTTTTTAATGTATATGGTGTAAATGGTTAATATGTCAATCGCTACCTGGTATTCTGTCCTCAGGGTTTCCTGAACCTGCGCTGGTCACGGTTTGCTCGGGTGTTGCTGACCCGCTCGCTGGCCATCACGCCCACTCTGCTGGTGGCCATCTTCCAAGACGTGCAGGACCTGACCGGCATGAACGACTTCCTCAACGTGCTGCAGAGCATGCAGGTAAGAACCAGGACGTCAAACAAAACTCAATTCTTCTGACACCAACAAAGGCAGATTCCACAGGATGCGAAGAAGCCTTTGTTTGCCGCGACGTGGTTAACTCTTGGTCGCTCTGTCGTCCCGCACAGTTGCCCTTCGCCCTGATCCCCATCCTCACGTTCACCAGTATGCCCTCGCTCATGAACGACTTCGCCAACGGACTGTGAGTTTATTTAGACAAAACTGAACCGACGGTGATTCGTCCGGTTTATTTGTTCTGATCTCCGTGGGAGTGCTTTGATCGACCCCCTCCACCCTCCCTTCCCCCGCTGTCTTTCTTTGCAGAGTGTTCAAGATAGGAGGCGGCCTGGTGATCCTAATGGTGTGCTCCATCAACATGTACTTTGTGGTGGCCTACGTCACCACGCTCAGTGCCGTGTGGCTCTACGTGCTGGCGGCATTCCTCTCTCTGGCATACCTGGCGTTTGTGGGTTATTTGGTGAGTGGTGTTTCATTTTCATTTCATTTTCATTTGATCCCTGATCTTTTTTGGAATTGCAAGGGAAGAATCTATCGCAAAAGTCACAACAACACTCTCGCTCTCTCTCTCGCTCTCTCGCTCTCTCGCTCTCTCTCTCGCTCTCTCTCTCGCTCTCTCTCTCTCGCTCGCTCTCTCTGTCCTACAGGCATTCTTGTGTCTGGTGGCTCTGGGTGTGTCTCTCCCAGACGTTTGCACCAAGAGAAGGAATGACACCACCGTCCTGATAGAGCAACAGCCGGAATTTGACACCTGACCGCTCCGCATACTCTCCCACTTCCTGGTTCTTGGTTTTTCGGGCTGATTTAATGCTAATAGTTTGTTTTTGATTAAATTAAATCCATACCGCCAGGTCAGCTTTGGTAAATCAGATAAACCAGTTTACATGATCTTCTCAGAACTCTACACACAAATCCAAAAACACAGACACAAAATGCAAACCTCGACAAATCTCCTGCAAAATGAAACTCTGCATTCAAAACAATGTTATGTCTTCTCAAAATGTTTTTTGGGGGGTTGACACATCACACCATCATATGAACAGACATTTCTAAGAACCAATTGAACACTGATGTGCTCAATGTAAAACATGACTGTGAATGGAAATCACTAGTACCAATGCCCCGTTGCTCCAAAACAGAAGAGCTCGCCCGTGGCCCTTTTGTTACAGTAAAGCTCTGATGCTAATTGAATAATTGTGCAACATGTGTTTGCCCATGTGCAGTGTGTTCCATGCGAACGCAAGGGACTTTATTCATGAAGGTTGCGCCAAATCTAGAGAATTGTGTGTAGTGCTTTGAAAGAAGAAGTGTGGTTGAGAACTGCAATCTGAGCGTAAAGCCGGAAATGTGCTGCATTTTAGCAGAATTGGTTCAGGGG